>KV426100.1:9033-97487 GCA_001632375.1 Exidia glandulosa HHB12029 | reverse complement strand
CGCGCTGAGCCAGGGGCGAGGCGCCAAACATTGCCAGATGGAATTCCAGCTGGTCACCCAAATCGGGACGGAAAGTTCCCACGGTCCGGACATAGTGCAGGCTTGCCCATAACTCTTGACAGTAGGTCTGCGCGTCAGCAACGAGCATGCTGAAAGGGCCGTTCGTGTCCAAGTTGCGGGCTCAGCCGGTAACGCCGAACGGCTCTTCTCATGCTCCCCATTGCGCCGCCATCCGTTGCTCATCATCCTGTTATCGCCGACACCCGTTCTACACTCCTTTTATACTGCACACTGGATGTTTCTAAGCCGAATGTCTGCCGTGACCAAGGTCTCCACGGTCGTGCTCCAGCTTTTGGAATCGTTCCTTGACGTTCAAGGCACATGATCACGACGCAAATATAGTGAAGGTACTTCAATGAATGTTTTTTGCGCTAGCGATAACAATAACTCCTAATAAAGATACGAAATAAAATGCAAATGCAACGAAACTAGTTCAGCGACGGCGACCGCGTGTCTTGCCTCTGGACTTGGTCTTAGGCTTGGGCACCTTGCGCGGCACCTTCTTCGGCGTGACACGCTTCTTGGGCGCAGCTTTTTTGCCTGGTGTGCGGCGCGGACGGTTCTGCGAAGCGCTCGTGAGTACCAAGTCAAGGAGACTGCACGAAAACTCACCGCGGGGCGACGGACGGTCTTCTTGGGCGTGGGTTTCTTGGGCTTGGGCTTCGCGGCGACTCTGGGAGTCTTCTTCGGCGCAGGCTTTGGCTTCAGCTGGCTGCGCGGTACGACCTTCTTCGGTTTCGCGCCAGGCAGCGGGCAGGACGGCGCTGGCGGCGCCTTGGCTCCAGAACGAGGCGCAGTCCGCGGCGCGCGACGTTGGAGCGAGCTCAACGGCGCCGGACTGAATTCAGAGAGGGCGCGGCGGACCATACGAGGCTTCGCGGGGGTCGTGGGCGCAGGCTTGGGCTTCGGCGCGCCTGGCTTCGCAGGAGGAGCCCCACACGCGTTTTTGCGCGCCGCCGCCTCCTTAGCCTCCTTCTGCTTCTGCGCAATCTGCTTCTTGAGCTCGGCGAGGAGCTTAGCCTTCGTCGCCTTCAGCTTTGCCGTCTTCGTGCTCCACGCCCTCATGAGCCCGGGCGACTTGCCAGTCGCGGTCTGTACGATTCGGTCGATCTGCGACACCATCGCGACCGTGTTCGCGCGCGTCTTGTCGTAGTAGTCGATCGAAACGAGCTACAGGACGAGTTCCGTCAGCTGGCGACCGATGAACGAGTTATGAAGCAGACGTACGGAGTCGAGAATCATCCACGTCAGCGCGGACATGATCGGCGTGCCTAAGACGCGTTGCTTGGTCTTGAGAAGACCGCGGCGCTGGATGTAGTTGACGTTCTGCGTCGACTGGAGCAGCTTCTTAACCTCGTTCATGACCTTGCCGCCATTCCCCTTCGCCGTCGCCGCCTCGCAGACGCCCGTCGACTTGAAAAGCTCGGCGACAAAGTCTGCCGAGATGATCTCCGTGCAGTCGCGCACGACGCCCGCGGCTGTTCCGGTCGCGGCGACCTTGATGACGCTCTCGGTCGCGACGTTTGTCTTGGCCGTAACGACCGGGTTCTTCAGCGCGCCGTAGTAGAGCTTGGACCCCGCGGGGCACTTGACTTCGCGCTCGAGGAAGGTGACGCCGTCGCAGCCCTTGACCTCCGGGAAGATTTGGACCGGCAGTTCTGTCGACGTCTTGCGGACGAGGATCTGGAAGATGCGTTTGACGGCGGGGCTCTTCTTCAAGCGTGGGAATTCCTGCATGCGGTGCGTTCAGCGAGACATATTCTCGACGGCGCGGGTGTAGGGAAAAGAACTCACATAGACTTCCCAGACATTACCGCCGCGGAGAGACTCGCCCTTGACGACGTACGTGTCGCCCGAGCTCGCGGACGCGTACATGTCCGATGCGTACTGCCAAATGACCTCCGCGTCCGGGTCGTTGCCTCCGTAATCCGGCATAGGTACGCCCTCGGTCGTAAGCTCGAGCGTCGTCCCGCCGCGTTGCTTGGCGATCTTCTGCGCGGTGAGGAGGACCGAGTCGTTGTTGGTGTGCGCGGGGAGCGTACGTCCCGACCAGAAGTAATGCACCTTTCCCGCCGTCCTGCGCACGGCGCCGTCAATATGCTCCTTCAGCCCGGGATGTGTCGCGCTCCACGACTCGGCGCGACGAGAAAGTCTACAAAGGACGCCATGAGTTTGGAAAGGAGCACGTACGTAGGTGCGGGGACGTACTGCTCGACATGCTGCGTTTCATTCCCGTGCGGCGTAAAGGCACGCTCGTTGAACGCGATATAACTCTGCAACTGGGGCTCTCCTAGCGAGATTGACGGCGTAGGTGTCCCGAAGCCGACGTGGACCAAGCTGAGCGCAGCGAAAAGAAGATGGGCGAAAACCATAAGTAATAACAAAGTGAACGAAAGGGAAAGAGAAAAGAACGAAAAGAAAGGGGAAAGAAGGGAGGAGTGAAATAGAGGGAACGAGCAAGGGAGAAAAGAGAAATCCGGAGAAAGGGGTGAAACTCGTTCATGATCCATCACGCGCCTTATTAAGGGAGCGGAGACGCGGGTGGCATTTGACTGACCTGCACACCAGTTGCAAAGATGCGCTGACCAACGTTGTCATAGTGCAGAATGTTGGACGCTGCGTCAGCGCACGCGTGAAATGGCGTTTCGAGGGATGGAGTCAGTTCGACATTCAAAGCTAACGCGCCAGTCAGGGCTCACAACTGCGGACTTCACGCCCTCATACTCAGTGGGTTCAAGCAAGCTGGCTCCACGCGCTCAGAGCTGTCCTGGACGTATTTCGCTCACCAATTTCGACGGCTACGGCTGCAGCAAATCATCCAAATTGAGTCGGGTGAAATGGGAAGTCGTCCGCATTGAGCGTTGGGATCAACTTCGATGATGCACAGCAAGTGAATAGGAATCGCGCTGGTCCTTGGCAACACGTGTCAGCGCGCAGACGAAATTGGAAGACTCGGAGCATGAGTAGCACTCGATAAATGCAAAATGCGATGCAGAAAGATCCGCTAGTATTTTTTCCATGCGTGGGCCAGTACTGGCGGTGATAGCTAGTAAGAAACGCTGGTCATGTTCAGGAATGCGCGCCGTGACCACAGACGAGGATCCGCGAAGGTGCGCCAATATTTGAATAAGGAGCGCAGGGTCGTAGAAGCACGTTGTGGTAGTAGTCGCGCCGCACGCGCGACACCATTGGTGGTCGAAGGTCAAGTTGCGGAACGCGCCGGCGGTTGCTTTGCGGTTTGCTTTCAACAACGTACTTAGACTACCTCCGTACGACAAGTCTTGGGTTTCCTCCCTACCCGGGTACCCCCTGGAGTACGAGTCTTCTTGCTTCATCTTGACTCGAAATCACCCATCAGAGTGGTATCAGAATCGCCCTAAATTCAACCGACCGCGCCAGTACTTGCCGTTTACGCTGGACGCCTCTGGACGCTCGCGCGATAGCTTATTCAAGGGTCTAACTTCGTCAAAAGTCTCTGGTGGGTATATGTACCATTGTGCAGCTTTACTGGACTTCGTGAGCTCGACTGTCGGGAGTCACGCGCCATCGGGAACGCTGTCTGGCCACGTACGACTTCACTCTAGGTCGTGCGCATTCACATAGTGGCCTATCCGTTCTCGTTGTACAACTGGATCCCGCACTGCACGTGGCTGCTCGCGATGAATGTCATGTTCAAGTTGCTGGGAAAGTTTGTGGCTCACCAGCTCTCATGTCTCGTGCTCCTTCCGTGCTCCATTCGAGTATCTTTGCGTCTCGGATCAGCATCCAGCGTCACCTGGAGGCTCGGCCTATGTCTGCGCCTGTGGATGCACAATTCTACTGCCGCGTGCTTCGTCTGCTCGTGATCATGACCTTCGCTGACCTGCGCCGGCCCATGTGCCTGTGTGTGTTAACGTGCTCTCAAAGATTACACTCATATTGCGTAAATGGCAAGGGATAGTGACACTGGGAATCGCTTTAAGGCTTGTGCGCAGATGGGCAGCACTTTAGCCCCTGTGGCTTTTTAACTCGAGCGGCGTGTCTGCACTGGATTGTGATCACGTCAAACACCGTCACCCTTCTTCTCTCCAACACACAGAAGGATCGCAACTGCCTAGTTGGATACACAGCGTCCCACGGATACCTGTCGACGAGCCCGACGTGGGAGCCGGCAAGAGGACGCGCCAGCGGCGGCTCAGTCTGGACTCGGCCGAAGCTGCGGATGTGGCCTAAAATGGTCAGCAGCGATTATCAGATATGATGGCATGTACAGTCGGCTTGCGAAGGTTGCGTGTGGCGCGGCAGCTGCTTGAGCGAGGCTAATGCATAAAGGCACGCGTTCGTAGTCTCCACGTCTTCTGGAGACTGAAGCCAATCGTCCTCTTTCATCATGACCTTCGCAGACATCAAGCAACTTCTCAGCGTTCTAAACACCGCTGTCGACGCGCTCGAGGCCAACTTCAAAGCGCAGTCGCTCGACTTTCCTTCGCTCGACGAGCCTGTCGAGCCAGAATCTCCCGCCGAGCGCGCCACGACGAGTGCAGAGGCACGCGAGGCGATCGACCTGATTGTTGCGGCCGCTGCCCAGTTGACCGCGACAGTTCGTGCGCCCTTCACGACGCTCTTTGAGATATCCGGCGCAGTGCGTTTGTTCTTGTCATCGCATGTGATCATCTTACATTAACATCTGCATCGATGTAGGCATTCCTCCCCTCGACTCTCCGGTTCGTATTGGAAGTAAACACAGTCGAGATCATTCGCGAGGCGGGGGAGCAAGGATTGCATGCGCGAGACATCGCGGCGAAGGCGGAGGTGGATGAGCAGAAGATTGGTACGTGCACCTTGCGTCGTCTTCGCAAGAAGCTATTGGTGTACTGACTCGCGCGCGCGCAGCCCATGCTCTGCGTTATCTGGCTACACACCACGTCTTCCGGGAGGTCGCACCCGACGTCTTCGCCAACAACCGCATCTCCGCGCTGCTAGATACGAAGAAGAGCGTCCAAGATCTCAAAGCCAAGTACGTCGAAGCAGTTGACTTCTTTCGCTCAACCGGTTCTAACGCAACACGGCAGCTCCCAAATGAAGTACGCCAACACCAACGCCGTCGCAGCTTTCGTCAACCTACAGTCAGTTGCGACCTCTCTCTTTCACCGTCCATTTGTTCACGCCCTTTCCGTCCCAGAGCAAAGGAGATCTTACCCATCACGGCGAAGATTACAGATCACTGGACTGGCGCTGAAACCAAGTATTCGCGCGAGCCAGACAATACTGTGATCAACACTTGGACGGGCGAGAAGAACATGACGATATTCCAATGGCTCGAAAAGCCGGAGAATCGCTTGGTCGCCATGAGCTACGTCCTCGCCATGGCTGCGACTGGTGACGCTAGTGGCGAGTCTTTCGAGTCCGTCCTCGAGGGTAAGATTCTTACTCGCTGCGTAAGTAAGAGTGCTGCTGATTTTGTGTAGGATTCGAATGGGCAAACTTGAAGCCGGGTAGTATCGTTGTTGATGTCGGCGGCGGCGTAGGCAAACTCATGATGCCGTTGTACAAAACCTACCCCGAGCTCAAGTTCGAGGTCCAGGATCGCGCTCAGTCCTTGGATCAGTTCAACAAGGTGATTCCCATACTTCCGCGTCCTAACCCATACTCTGCTAAACTGTATTGCAGATTTGGGATGCCACGTTCCCCGACGCTCTCCCTAGCAAGCGTGTAGCTTTCCGCGGTACGCTTCTCACGCGATCATGGTATGTTATTCACGTGCTGATATTTATGTCTCGCCAGTCCAGGACTTCCTTGAGCCACAGGCAGTGAAGGACGCCGCAGTCTGGTTCCTCCGCAACATCGTACACAACTGGCCCGACGCCTACGTCATCCGCATCCTCAAGCACCTGCGCGACGTCTCTGCACCGTCGACGCGTCTCGTACTCGCAGACCGCGTCATACCGCACGCGACCACCGGCGGCGCGTCAGCCTCAGAGCTCGAAGCCTCCATTCCCGGCGCGGTACCTCGCCCTGCTCCTAAACCCCTCCTCGCGAACTTCGGACGCGCGAACAGCACAGTCTTCGGACTGGACATCGGCGCGCAGTCGATGATGAACGGTCTAGAGCGCACGCTCGAGGAGCTCGTCGAGGTCACGAGCAAGTCGGGCTGGAAGATCGAGCGCGTCAATAGGGAGCGCGGGGACCTCTGCCATGCGTACATCGTGTGCGTTCCCGTTTGAGTTGGTCTCAGGCTGACTTGAGCGCGGTGTACGGCGCTCCACCGCCGTACGATTTTTGACCTGACTTTCATTGCATTCAACATGCGCATTTGTACACTACTGCACGCACCCACCAATGTCATGATGACTTGATCCTCCCAGGCGGGAGAGACTCGGATTTCTTCGACGTAAATCTGTGCAACCAGATTACAGTACAGTACTCTACTAAGTTACATTACGCTTCAAGTTGCGCTCACCAGTACTGAGCTCAGACGAGTCGACCTTCAAGTTACAACTTCCCATCCAAACGCATCTCTATAAGCCTAGCAACCGTCTCGCCATTGACGGGAATATTATTACCCTGGAACCCACCGTCCCCATTCTGCCCTTCCGGGAAGCCGATCTTGACGTGCGGTGGATGGGGATATGTATAATACCTTCGGGATAACAACAGTGCCAATGAGATGGGTGTGCAGAGGAAGAGGCAATAGGACGCACGTATCATTCCATACTGCGAAATGCTTGAACTGGAACGCGCGGCGTGCGGGCCACTCGTAGTCGTGCGTCAGTCCTCCAGGGTAGAACAGCTCGATGACTGTCGCTTTTGGGACGGGCGGCATGAACATCATATGCGTTAACCCGTTCCCATGAACGCCTAGCAATATCTACTCAGAACCACAGCCGTCAGTCCGTCAGTCAAGCAGGAAGAAACGAGAAGTAGACGCACCGTCGAACGCGCAAAGATCTCGAGCTGCTTCTCAGGCGGCATGTCCTGCGCATCCACAACGCTAAACTCCCATCCTCTCGTCACCGCGAGCTGTTCCAGTGCGAGAACAAGCTTGTCGTGGTCCGCGTCGCGTAGCTTGCGTCGTCTGCCGCGCTGGCGACTGATGTACGTGATGACGGGCGTATCAGACTCCTCGTACCGGAGCGCGAGGTCGATTATCTCCTTGTCGACGCCGGAGAACTGTAAGACCGATCTGCGCACTTTGGGGCGGCTCAGATTGTAAATTATAGTCATAAGAATGAAAGTATACTGACCTGGTTCCCACCAGAATGGCGACGAAGTAGCGAGTGTGGCTTCATATGCAACTGCCGCGATTTTGCGCTCTGCAATATTAATGCAGCCATGAGTTAGTGAGCTTCCTTATCCACATGACAAAGACGGTTGCATACCTTTGGGATACACGACCAGTTCTCGGGACGTCGCAGCACGGTCATGCAGCAGCACGCGCTCGTAGACCCACGCCTTGTCCCCGGTCCGGGTGAGGAAGACGCGATCGGCCCATTGGTCCTTCTCTTCCACAGCTAGAAGCAGCGCAAACGATTGCGATAAGCGACCGAAGCCGAAGACGGGAAACGGGAACTTACTCAATCCGGGCCAGGCGCTGAATAGGAAGAACGCGTTCAGGCGCGGGAAATCTTTCCACTCGTCCGCTCCGTTCTAAGTTACAGATCACAGGTGAGTTGAATATCGGATGTGGAAACGACGCTACTGACGAAGGGGAATATCATGCGGTTGATGGGCGGGGCTTTTGTGAGTCCGGAAGGGGTGACGTTCGGGTCGAATGTCCCCGTCCAGAAACGCCAGGCGCCGAGGAACGTCTCCGCACACGCGTGGTAATAGTGTCGGAGAACTGGAGCGCATTAGTTCAGGGTAAGACGGAACGCGCCAAGTTAACGCACGCGTTACGGGAGGGTAAGGAAAGATCCACTACCGAAGCGGGCGTTAGTGTGTGTGGAGAAGGAAGCGGAGAGCTGTCAAGGGCGGGTACTGACTGTGTTGCCGCTGATGCCCCATGCGCCGTACTCCCATCGACGAGCAGCCTCCGCGGGTGTGATGTACTGGAGGTCCTCGTCCGTGGGTTCACGAGCTTTGAAGTCGTAGTAGTTATCGTATGAGAAGTTGGAGCGACTGAGGACGAATTTCTTCTCAGGTAGTTCTTCGGGGGAAAGGTCTCTCACGACGAAAAATGTCCCGTTCGACATGTAGAGGTTCTCGAAGATGGTCCAGCCTACGTCGGTGTTACATAACGTCGTCGTCGGAGTACACTTTAGAGTCTACACGTACCAGCAGCGTGATTGAGTATGCGAGTAGGCGCGGGGCTTGCAGTGTAAGGACGATACCAAGGACCCAGGGAAGACGAGGAGACAGGTCGAAACGCGCTGCCAATCGGAACGTCCTTCGCGTCATCGTGCAGAATTGACACACGTAGCCCACAGCTACCGCGCCACATAGGCATTACGACGTTGCTAATGAAGAACGATGTAGCCAGCGCCGCCGCGCAGTACAGCGCGATCCTGTCACGGTATCCCATCTCGAGCAGGTGGGCGAAGGGGGAGAAGGAGAAGGCAGTGAGCTCCGCTTCGTTAGTACCGGTAGCGCTAATCCCAGCATGTTTGGTGGGCAGGCGGTCGTGCACAACACGCTGTCGGCTGTCACGGGTCTAAAGCGGAATTGGAGAATTCCGAGTGTAATGCATGTAATGTCCGAGCTCTGTAGCCGCCGACGCGCCAGAGGAGGAAGATGTACCGCGGATGGGCGTTTGCCACAAAATATTAGAGACCCACGAAGCCAGTAGAGACCCTAAGCGGCCGTGCGACTGCGGGCGGGAGCGCTTGATAGGGACCGTTTGCAGAAACAGATCGTCCAGGGATCGCCAGGGTAGTGACAGGCAGTGTGCCGGGGTGCCCAACAACTCAGGCACCGGAAGGCATGTAATAAAGACTTTCGTGGGCAAGAATCTGAAGGTTTACGCTGGCCGTCCGTGTTGACTCGAAAAAAAGGAACGCAAGGCTGTGACCCTGCAGGTAGAACGGCAGAAAAGGCGAAATGTAACCAGTAGCTTGGCCCAAGCAGTGGAAGCAACTGTCACTGTCCAATTGCTGAACCGAGATGGTGGACGAAGAGCAAGATGCGTCGCGGCCGTCGGAACCTTTGCCCGTCGGCAGTTTCGGCCCGTCCTCCCATGGCGCATGACCGTACGGAACGGCGACGGGCAACCTTTCTGCTTTCACCCTCGACTTGACTCTGTACGCTCACCAGCATGTCACTCCTCGACCAGTTCCGCAAAGATACAGTGCTCGATCTCGACGCGAACGACGATGAAGGTGCGCAGACGCCGTCATGGAACTTGGAAGATAGCGCCGAACATCCTGACAGCTGCTGTCAAATATGGACCGTTCGGAAATATGACGAGCAACCAGGGCATTGTACTGACCGAGCTCAAGAAGGCTCGTCATGCCGAACTTATCCGCGAAGGCGCACTTCAGGCGTTACAAGATCTTAAGGACGGAACGGAGAAGGATGTGAGCGCGGCGCAGCTTGCAGTTGATTGGATGGTAAAGTCTTCATCTATGTTACTCTGGTTTTGTGACTGAGATTGCATTAGACGGTGAAGCTCGGGGCGCAAGTGATCAAGCATCTCGCGAGTGACGGATGTGTCCTCGCCCAGACGAACCCGTCTCTCGCATATTCGACCCCGGAGACTGTCGAGCATGCAAGGCGTTTCGTCCGTCTCTACAACAGAGTCGACATCCCTATCTCCCGCGTACGCACTCTCAGTAACTCAACGTGGAATCATGCTCTTACCTGCGCACATTCTACTAGATCTGCATCAAAGTTCCCTCCACACTCGAGGGCCTACGCGCATGCAAGATTCTCGGCGCCGAGCACGGAATCCAGGCGCTCGGTACGATGGTCCTCTCAGTCGAGCAGGGTATCGCAGCCGGCGAGGAAGCCAAGTGCCTCAACACGAGCCCGTACTGCAACCCGCTCGAGGTGCACTTTACACCGTCCACGCACGTGAACTATAAGGACCCGGTCGAGGAGATGCCCGGTATGCGTATGACCGCGCAGATTCAGCGTCAGTTCAAGAGGCGCGGTGTTAAGACTAAGGTGCTCGCTGCGAGGTTCGTCCCATGAGTTCACGCAGATTGTGAGTTAAGCGCTGACAGCGTCCAGCCTCATCACGATTGAGGAGACTCTTTCTCTCAGGTAAGTTGTCGGTTCACAATTCCTGATAGCTCGAGTTGACGTTGCGCCAGCGGTGTCGACCGTGCAACGCTCGGCATCTCAATGCTCGAGATGATGTCCACGACGCAACCGAACGCGGCATACGAAGCCCTACGCAAGAAAGCCATCGCATCTTACGACGCGTCCTTCGTCGCGCAGGACGAGATACCCACCGACGTCAAGTTCCCGCTCGAAGAGCCAGCGACGGCCCTTAAAGCTGCTCTCGCGCGTCCAGAGGTGGCGGAAGGCATGAAGAATGCGCTGAGACGGTTTACGGAGGCTGAGAATGAGTGCCTTGGCATTGCTGAAAAGGCGTTGCAAGCGATTAAGGCGTAGATGGTTCAATCTCATCGTACCGTGACGTATTGATCACGATGTACATGTACAGTAAAGGCGCCGAACGAGACTCGTGGCATGTCAACTTTACGAATCGGAGAGTTGTTGTGAAATCCGGTTTTATTCGCGTCGTAGGCAGCGAGCCCATAAGCGCTAGTCCACCCCATACAACATGTACACAGTGGACGGCCAACATAAATTTTCCTCGTACGAATCGGAGAGTAACAATAAGAGTGCACCTAAAGACTGCCGTGGATCCAGAGCGTAACTACAGTAATCTCAACAACCAGGTTTGTCAGTCGATCGTCCCCCGTCTGCCGATTCTCAATACCCTCTAAGCGCGTGAGCATCACAACCTGATCCTCTATTGGCTGGAGCATCCTCTTAACGTTGGCGGCGAATCGCATCTGACAGAGCCAACTCCACTTTGGGTCAGCGATGAGAAGTGCAACAAAGCTATGCCGCCCGCCGGGCACCGTGCCGAGTTCGGGGGTCATCGCCGCAGGTCAGCATCTCCCAGCCACGGCGAAACGGTCCATAATCTTGACTTACGCGACAGCCTCAGGACTGCAGCCGAAGAACACACTGTCAACGTCGAAGCGGGCAGTTGCGGCCTGTCAAACGTCTTCCGTGCGAACCTGGGGGCTTATGAGGACGTATAAAGAGACGTGGATAGCGATAGCGATGGGAAGATTCAGATTCCCGTGCCCAGATACCGCCCAAGATGACCATTGCAGAGCTGAAGTTGCTGGCGGGTATCATCAACTCGTCCATCGCCACCCTCGAGCGCGAGCTGGGCTCGACGGACTTCCCTTCTCTCGACGCGGCGTACGACCCCGAGAGTACCGCTGAGAAAGCGTTGACGGCAGAGCCGGTCGCGCATGCGCTGGATCTTATCGTCGCGGCGTCCTCGCAGCTATGTGCCTCGACACGCGCTCCGGCTCTGAGTATCCTGGAGATTACTTGGCAGGTATGATTACAGAGACTGGTTGAGACGCTGTTGATGCTGATCATGCGACAGAACTTCCTGTCTGCCGCATTGGACTTCGTGTGCCATGTCAACGTCGTCGAGATCCTTCGCGAGGCCGGACCGGGTGGGATGCACGTCCGCGATATGGCACTCAAGACGGATGTCGATCCTGAGAGACTCTGTACGTTTCTACTCACATTCAGCACGGTCGTGGTACTAAGCGCTAGGAACGAGCGCAGCGCACGCACTCCGTCTCTGCGCGACATTCCACGTCTTCCGCGAGGTCTCGCCAGATGTCTTCGCAAACAACCGCCTCTCGTCGACGCTGGACACTGGCAAGTCTGTCAGCGAGCTCAAAAAGCGAGTATGTTGACACACCCCCGGTCCCTTCGCGCATGACTAATCCGCACCTCTTCACAGTCCGAAGAACAAACACGTCGGCACCAATGGTCTCGCTGCATTCGTAACCATGCAGTACGCTCACGTGCCTCGTCAATCTGCCTCCAAATTCATATTGATACGCGATTGACACAGGACGGACATGATGACACTCGGCGCGCGCAGCATCACGTCCCAGTTTACGGACCCGAGCACGAAGAACGCGTCTGAGCCCAACGTGACCGCATTGGGACGCGCGCATGGATTTCAGGGCAAGACAATGTTCGCGTGGTTTGAGGAGGCGCAGAACGCCGATGTTCGCAAGTGTTTCGAGCTGGCTATGCCGGCGACGACGCTTTGGGAGATTCCCAACGCTATCGTGAGAGGTGCGGGTTTTCCCATTCTACAGTGCTAATGAGCTGATGGGTGAAACTATAGGCTTTGACTGGCAGTCCTTACCGAGTGGAAGTCTCGTCGTGGACGTGGGCGGCAATGTCGGGAACATGATGATGCCGCTCCACGAGAACTTCCCCCATCTCCGTTTCGAGGTGCAGGACAGGAAGCAGGCATGTGAAACAGGCACCAAGGTACTTCGGTCTTTTTTGATAACAGCCTTAGAGTCGAAATCGCTGAGCAAAGCGGCCGATAGTTGTGGAATGCGAAGTACCCAGACGCAATCGCCAGCGGAAAGATGCACTTTAGAGGCGAGTTTCAGAAGTATTCTGTCCACCAGTTCTCATAGCTGAACTTCACGAAGCCCATGACTTCTTTGCGGAGGAGCCCGTGAAGGACGCGGCAGTCTTCATGCTGCGCAACGTCGTCCACAACTGGCCGGACGACTACGTCGTCAAGATCCTCTCCCGCCTCCGCGACGCAGCCGCGCCTTCGACCCAGCTCCTGATCGTAGACCACATCCTGCCGTACGCGACCAAGAGCGCGGATGCGGTATCCGATATTCCAGGCGCGGCGATTCCAGAAGTCCCAGAACCGCTCCTGCCGAACCTGGGACGCGCGTCGTCTAACGCGTATATCATCGATATGTGCATGCAGGTGACGTGTAACGGACGCGATCGGACGGTCAGCGAGCATTTGAACGTTCTAGAGCGCGCAGGGTGGAAGATCGTGCGTATCAACCGCGTCGGCAAGGACGTGCGCTTCGGATACATCGTTGCTGCTCCGGCGTAAGGATAGGCCAAGTTCGTCGCGCACGCCTTTCCAGCGGACTCTTCAACAGAATCCGGTGTTCTTCAACGGAGCATACTCCTGTAGCATACCTTCCCAGATGTACCATATACGACAACGCGTTGCCGCCGCAATCCATACGACGCCCAGCAGAGGCCGTGTGCGATGTTGCAAGAAATATGCGAGATAGAGCAGCCAATCCGCAGAGCACTGAAGACCAGCTGGACATTCATGTGCCGCCAGAAAGCGGTTTCTGCGCAGCGCTGACTCTCGACGATCAAGAAGGGATGAAGCGCGAGTCAAGCGGCGGGCTTGCTGCCGACGCGATACCAACGCGATACCAGAAGGAAAGGTAGATACAGTAGATCTCGGCCGTCGGTCCCATGGGTGTACGCGCAGACGTTGCGAGTTGGCATTGGCACTGTCTTCCACACGGACGCGAAGTTCGATAAGTCGCCAACGCTGCAGGACAAATGTCAGCGCAGGTCATCAAGGGTACATCAAGACTGACCTGCGGGGCGCAATTACTTGAAAGAGTCCCCAGACAGCGTAGCAGTCGAGTTCGACCAGCATCGTAGGACGTTTGAACGCATTCTAGATCAAGTCGTACAAATAAAAATTACGCCACGGCGCAGACTCATATATCATGAGGTCTGTGTGCCACGCGTAGGGATTGGAAGGTGCGCAAACGCCTCAGGGGTGTCAGATCCTGCCCAGGCAAGCGCGTCGTAGCCAGGACTTGGACATCAGGTTTCAAAATTGCGGAATATAGACGGCATAGTGGTCGCCTGGATTTCAAGATTTGTAGACTTTGAGCTTGGAAAGTTAGAGTCCCTTTTGGACGTGGCAGGAGACAAGGAGCGTGCGGCTTTGCCCGACTCATCCCCTTCCTTTCCCCATCGCTCCGACTGCGTCCTAGGCCGGATAGCCTCAAATACTGTATCGCCGGGCTATCTTGCTCATTAATCCTAGACTTTACGATTCTGCGCTGGATTCCTTCTTTATTCGCGATGTCCTAGGTCTCGTTGTTTGGGATGTTTGCGCTTCATTCGCGCTTCATGCATTGCAAAACCACGGCATGGCAACGCAGTTGACTCATATAGCCACAAAAAGGTGCTTGTGGTGCGCTTGAGGCGCAGTTGTCTCAAATCTTGTCGCTGTGGTCGCGAGACATTGCGACGCTTCGACGCTTGGACTCGTGGTTGTCCAGGTATAAAAGGACCGTGCACCGGGACACCGAATTCTTCATCATAACCCTCACAAACCCCACTCGCCATCTGGCCTGTTACCTCTGCCCACATGTCTCTGAACTTGCTCGGCCCGGATGACTGGATTGTGCTGCGCGATCCCGATGTCGACGTCTCACACGTCGAGAGCGTCAACTTCAACGCCGAGTCGGCGTCTTGGAGCGTCTTCGAGCTCCTCTTCGCCAAGTGCTCCAACATCCGCGACCTGTCCATTCACAACCTCAGCGTTATCGATAGCGCGCGCGACTTGCCTTCCGAAGTGGTGGATAGTCTCGCCATCGAGCGTCTCGACGTTTCATTCGACTCAACCGTGGCTATCGCGCTGCACACGACCATCGAAGCGCTGTGGAAGATGTCTGATGTGCGTCACATTGACGATATAACGCTTCGACTCGGCCACGTCGACCCCGGCATCGACCACCACGAAGAGCTCGTCCGCGAGCTCATGAAGTTCCTCATGCGCGCTTGCCCAGACCCCACTGTCCTCCTCCGCTCTGAAATATCCATCAGCGACGGAGCAGTGCACATCCTCGTCGTCGTCGCCTATCCCGAACACAACGGCACAGAAACCAACCTACACCGGACCATCCACCTCTTCGACCCCAACTCTGACAGTGACTCCGAGCTCACCGCTGCTCTTCTTGATCTTGCGAGGGACTGCATAGCTTTTGGACTTCGCGAAGAAGTGGAGTGGTCTGAGAACGGGACGGATTCAGTCGACTTGCACCCGCTCTGGCAGGCGAAGGAGATGCGGTTCCCGTTGTCGGTCGTACCATCCATGTGGACGAACGGCGCTGCTGTCCTGACTTGCTTCCCCTGTCTCAAGCGTCTCCATATCGATTGGGACGTTGCCGCCGACACAGTCTCACGCAATATCGAGGAGTACACCATCCCGCCGCGCACCTGCGAGGACTTGGAGATTCTCCGCTTGCAGGCCCGGGACGGAGAACGTATCGTAGTGGACACGCATCTGCTAATGAGAGTTCTCAACTTTACGGAGGATACACCTACACTCGTCTTAGACCGCATCGTTCCTCAGGAGGATCTTGAACTTGGATTGAAGCATCTTATGGTGACAATCGTTTAGATACCAACTGTTGCCTACTACGATCTTAATGAGAAATGACTTCATCGCCCTTTTTATGCTGTGCATGATGACGAGGAAGCACTGATCAACGGGGACCCGAAGCGCTGGACCTTGAAACTTGTAGACCCCGATTCAGATCATGACACAACGAATTCCGGACCTACAGTACAGTACAAAGTGCTCCTAGTCATTCTGTGACTTCCATCTCGCAGCCTATTCACAGCTGGGGTGCAGCAACGATATGGCCATACAGACGGTCACCACGAACGCGGTTCACTCGTTCGATCTTCCAACCGGATCCTTCCAGGATGCGCTTATGCTCCTCCAGCGTCCTCTCCTTCGCGTTGAGAATTGCCCCCATGAGCTGGTCCATCGAGAAGGCGTTGCCGCCCACGTGACCAAGGTTCGCCAATAGTGGTTCTGGAACTGGTTCCAATGACGCGCCGGGGATGTTGCTACTTGCATCGAGGGCACTGGCAGCACACGCGTAGGGAAGGATGTGGTCCACCATGACGAGGCGTGTAGATGGCTGTGCTGCGTCCCGGAGATGTTTGAGGATCTGGATCGCGTAGTCGTCTGCCCAGTTGTGGATGCAGTGGCGGATGAGGAAGACGGAAGCATCAGCGCGTGGCTGAGCCTCGAAGAAGTCATGTGCTGCAGAGATGTCAGTCTGAGTCGAGGGAGGATGTAGCTGCGTACCGCGGAAGCTGAGTCTCCCACTCGCAATGGCGTCGGGGTACTTCTTGTTCCAGACCTGTGCGACCGTCAACGTGTGCGAAGGAGGGTCAATCATACGCATACCGCCTGCCCGTGCATGCACGTCTTGCCGCGGTCTTGTACCTCAAAACTAAGGTGTGGGAATCTTTCGTAGAGAGGGAAGACGACATTGCCAATGCCGCCTCCGATGTCGACCACAACGCTCCCTTCCGGTAGGTTACTCCAATCGAAGCCTCCGCAAGGATGAGTGTCCATGAACGAGCAGAGAATATTTACAGCGCTTACCCTCGAGGATGGCATCGTGCGTCTCCCATGCCGTTGTCGCCCGCATCGCGACGCCGAATGTCTGTAACCGAGGGCCGTTCTGGGGTTCTTCTAGCCAACCGAAGAAACTCTTCCCTTCGAACCCTGCGCCTCTAGCTAAAGCGGTGCACGTGGGCTCCTTTGAAAACTTGGTGCGAGGGTCAGTGTAATGCTGCGTGAGCGCTCCTGAAGCGAGAAGGAAAGTCGATATGCTGAGAATAAGATAGATCAGGTCGCTGTTGACAAGCGCTGAAGGACCAGCCGCGGTACACACTTCATATCGAGCCGAGCTGCGTGCCCGTTGGAATCATCGTATTTGAATCCTGATCTGTGATTCGTCGATTCCGTCAACAACTGGCTAAGCGCCCGCTGTCCGGACGCACATAGTCCGTAGCACGTCGTATGACTTGCCCTTGTTTAACACGGATGAGATACGGTTGTTGGCGAAGACGTCGGGCGCCACTTCCGTGAAGACATGATAGGTCGCACAGAATCTGAGCGCATGCGCTGCGAGCCCTTCGAGATAAGGAGTTCTCTCCTGCGCGGTAAAGTAGAGCACGGACCGAGCTTCTCACTGTCGACGTCCGCTCTCTGCGCAATGTCCTGAACGTGCATTCCCTTGGCACCCGCGTCGGCCAGCAGTTCAACAACGTCGATCGCGGTCAGGAAACGAAGTGCAGCAGGAAGCATATGCTAACGCCCCATCTCACTCGTCAGCCAATGATACTGAGCCGGTCAACAAACTACTTTACCTGCCATGCTAGTTCCACCGTCGTGATCGTAGGCTTGCGAACTGAGGCACACAGCTGCGACGAAGCAGCGACAATAAGGTCAACAGCATGTGCTGCTGACTCGCGCTCAAGCACTCGCTCTGCGGGTGCAGTGGAATCGTACGGCACATCCAGAGCGGGGAATTCTAGGGATTCCGCAGCCAGTTCACGCTCGAGAGTATCGAGCGCGGCGTTGATGATAGCCGCAAGCTTTCGAAGATTCGCGATGGTCATGGTGCTGGTGCAAGAGACGGAGAACATCGGGACCACAACTGGTTGCCACAGTGAATGAAGAAACGGATCAGAAGAATCCTGGGCGCATTATAGACACCGTGGTTTGAAGTACGTGCGAAAGCAGCATCTATTTTAAGGATTGTTGTGACAATGAGCAGCTATTACATGAGAGAATTGAGTACAGGGTAAGGAGAGTACATTTTTACGCCGAGAGCGTCATACATAAGCAACTGCAACCAAGAGAGAACGTATATGGAGCCAGGTACCTACTTCTCAGGCGCGAAGGACACATTCCGTTTGCCAAACATGCTGCGTCGGGTTGCCTTCGATGTCGCGGTGGAACCGCCGACTGTTACCGTCACTGTCTGCGTTATGGTGACTGGGGCTGCAGCAGGGCACGTGTTGGGAGTAACAGGAGCCGTAACGCTCGAGAAGATATCGGTTTGCGCGCCTAGAGTGTACACATCAGTCTTAGCCGAACAATCAGAGCGGATGAACGTACCGGCTTTGAAGCCCATCTTCGCATTATATCCAGGACTGGGCCACGAGCCATCCTTCTGGAAACCAGGCGGCAGCTTGACGTTGTTGCCTTGCGCCTGGAACTGGATAGTCATCTGCTTCGGGCCGACGATGCACTGCGACTGGTCGCTCTCACACCACTGCGCGGGGACGGGGGAAGCGACAGCTTTGGCAGTCGCCGAAGCGCCCGTCACCATGCAGCGATAAGCGTTCTGGTACATATTGTCTTGGCCGCAGTGATTAGGTATCCTGAAATGCGGTGGGTTAGTACATGCGAAAGGTGCGGCAGTGATAGTGTGCGCACCAGGCCCATGCACAGAGACATCCACCAGACGGACAAGCAGGCAGATTGGGCACCTGATACGTCGCGATGCGCCTGTACGGTGTGCTATACAGTTGTGAGAACTCGCGTCGAGGGCGCCGAAGGAGAGAAGACATACTTTGGCAGTACACTGAACACGGTAAAGTCGCTGACGTTCACGGTGTTGATGTCATTGTTATAAGAGATGGCGAACGCAGTACCCGCAGCGTCGCTCTCATTGTGAGCGTGCATGTTCGGCGAGCTGATGCATCCGTTCGAAGTCGGCGGGAAGTTCGCGTCGACGATGTTGGTAGACCAGTTGTTGGGGTGCACCTTGCCATCTGGCCAATCTGTCGCCTTGCCGCCGTTGTACGAGAGTGTCGTCCAAGCCCGATTCGACGCAATTTCGACGGTGAAGTTCCCGTTCGCTGGACTGATAAGGGAATCAGCAAGGAAATCAGCGCAAACACGCGGACTGCGTACATGTTAAGGAACTCGCCAGCGGGCGGTCCGTACTGGCGACATTTGCCATGCAAGAACCAGTCGGTCCATGTAAGGTTCCACAGCGGATTGATGGCAGCAGCGGCGTTCGGGGCGTCAGCGGTGCCATAATCCTGTTGCGACAGCAGACGTCAGATGCTTGTGCAAAGTCATGAAATCGAGAAAACTGACGTTCTTGCAGAACATGCCCTTCGAGAACGCGACGAGGTGCGCATTCGAACCCGATGCAAGAACGGTGGCAACCAATGCGGCGCGGACAGAGAAGGAGGTGTAAGTGGAGAAGGTCATACTGCAAGAGGTGGTTGAGATCGGGATGGTGGTCGTGAGTGGTCGTTACGAGTCTTTATCCAAGCAGCAGCCGAGGATCTCGACCGCACGATATAAACCCCCTGCGGCCTCGATAGCGCCTGTAGACTGCAGTCATCACGGTCCGCCGTCTGTGGAGCGTCAAGTCTCAGCGGACCGACGCTGACGATCGCATTGCTCGACAGGCACAGTATTGGGAAGCCGAAATGGCCGAGAGCCGTGCCGGACTGCGAATAGGGCACCACATAGCGTCGAGGTTCGCGTATCCAAAGCACGACGTTGCCTGTAGTAAGAATTTACGAGTAAGAGGGCGTCGAGTTACGACGGGCAAGAGTAGTTGCGGCGCGTGTCGACCCATTATCGTGACGTCGAGAGTGCCGCAGACAGGGGCAGGGGCGGATCCATGCAATAGACTATACAGCCTTTCCGTTCTGGGCGAGCCGCTTGTCCAAGCCCGCACTTTGCAGGTCCAGGTCTGCTCGATCAGATCGAGCAGGCTGCAGCAGACTACTACGAGTTGGGCCGCGGTCGAGCAGGTCGAGGTCAAGAAACGGGATTTGCCGTCCGTGCGACGGCCGGACGTTTCTGTGAGGTCGAGGTAGGCGCGCGCAATGCTGTCTGATACAGATTATGGGAGAGACAGAAGCAGTATTATTTGTGGAATATTAGGGGGTAGAATCGCAGGCGAAATCTGTGGTCGTATTCGGTCTCGGTCATCACGTGTCTAGGAAAACGGGTCCGGAACACGGTATATCGCGACGCTTTGCACCACGAGCGTCTGAAAGTTTGCTTCGAGAGTCTCGTACCGATGAACATCGGGTTTTTTCCACGGGTCTACAGAAACAGTCAACGGAATGCCATCATGATGCAACGCGCAAGCAGTTTATACTCAACTTCAGCTCGAAAGTGAAGAATACACGTTGGGCAGGCAATCTTCTTCAGATGCAAATACACCCGTTTGTTAGGCAGGATCTGCCAAGGCGCCTCCGTGGCTAGCCGAAAAGCGGCCACATCACGTGAGAGTCGGTGAGACTTAGCGCCGGAAACGTCACCGCAACTGGATTTAACAGGTTTCGGTACATGGGTCGTGATATACACTCGTAATAAAGATATCTGCGCTGCCAAACCTTCTCGACGAGAGGGAGACGATGAGGAGAGTCGCCCGGCACCTGCCCGGCACAAGATCAGCGACCTGCCATGCGACACGTGATGTGGCCGCTCTTCTGCTAGCCCTATCGTATAAATGTCTACGTCGTCGGCGACCTGTCAATGTGCTGTAGTGTCCTCCCACATTTTCGACGCGCCTTACAGCGATGCAGCGCTTTTGGTACCTAAGAATTTTGCCGGTGTTGCTCTGTCTCCTTGGTACATCCACCGCGGTGCAGGTCTCCGTGCCAGAAACCGGAAGAGCCAGCATCTCCCTGTCGACGGTGACCACAGTGGCGGCTACTAGCAGTACGCCAACGGTGTCAACCTCGGTCGCAGTTACTTCCTCCGCCACGTCCATTCCGGCTTCGAGCTCTTCGACGAGCGCTCAGCCCATACCAACCACGACAGTTCCTCCCGTCCCTATTCCGACGCCTACCAAGTACAAGATTCAGACGAACTTTGTCGGGGACGCGTTCTACGATGGCTTCACATTCTTTACGGATGATGATCCGACACACGGACGCGTCAAGTACGTTCCACTATTACTGTGCCCCCATCACACTTACGCGACTCAAAGCTACGTGGACGAGGAGATTGCACGGTCGCAGAACCTGTCACAGGCGCGCCATCAGTCATTCGTTATACGTGCCGACGCGAAGCATCTTGTCATCCCGGATGCGGTACGCGGACGCAACAGCGTGCGGATTACGAGCAAGACGTGGTACACGACTCACGTACTCGTCGCGGACATCCGTCATATGCCCGAGGGCGCTGCGACCTGGCCGGCTCTGTGGGAATTTGGCGAGAACTGGCCAAGTCGTGGCGAGGTCGACATTCTCGAGGTATGGCTAGAGTCCCTTGGTTCCTCGTGACGGGAGGGCTGAATGCTGCGAACAGGGAGCGAACGACGTGGCGCCCAACTTGTCTTCTTTGCATACGAGCCCTGGATGTCTGCAGCCGGAGACAGGTCGCAGAATGACAGGAACGGCCACGGGACTCAACTGTGACGCGACGGCCCCCGGCAACAGTGGATGTGGGGTGCAATACTCTTCAGCCGCATCCTACGGTCCGTCTTTCAACGCAGCGGGTGGAGGATGGTACGCTCTCGAACGGACCGACGCCGCAATAAAGATCTGGTTCTGGGGACGACATGCACACGATGTCCCACTCGAAGTTAAGCAGGGAGCGCAAGTCGTACATCCGAACGAGTGGGGATCTCCTTCGGCGCTCTTCGTAATGGACGCTTGTCCGCTACGCGAGAAATTTGGTCCTAATCAGATCGTCATTAATCTCACACTCTGTGTGCGTCTGGTCACTCTTATCCGCGTATGCCACTTATTCCATGTCTATAGGGAGACTGGGCAGGCAACACGTATCCTGGCGGAAAGGCCGCATGTATCGACTTCGTCAACAATAACCCGGCTGCCTTCTCAGACGCATACTGGGACTTCGCTCGCCTATCAGTCTATGTATAATCTTGCCCGGCGTTGCTTGCAAAAATTATCTGGCAGATTCTTGGGACTCGTCTGAGAGCCACAGCACCCGAGACGCCTCTCTGATATTTCAGATATAATTCCATGTGATTCTTGCAGCCATGTTGGTCTACTTTCAGGTGTTGTATTGCCTTGAGGTGCGTGTTGTCCTTGCGTATCTCCGACACCGGATGCAATCTTCTTCGGCTTTGCTCCATCATCATGTCTGCAGATTCGAAGTTATGGTCTTTCAGGCAGCACACACAGCGCACGTAGCGCATACCAATTGTCTTTATCCTCATCTTTAAACTGGATCGCGTCCAACCTGAACCTCGTCGACCTGTTTTCTCGCCAGGCCCGTCCGTCAAAGCGCTCTTCGTCGAACGGTGACCTGGTACCCTGGCATTGTCATTACTCCTGGAAACCCTGCACGGTCTACCAGAACGGGTGTACCTTCGGCAAGTGGCAGAGTCAGACTTGTGCGTCCGAGAGTCTAGAAACCATCTTGGCCCATTCACAGCGGCCACTTCCCAGCCCTGAACTCAAGGCCAAGACTCACGCCGATGCTGGAAAGATATTCGAATATGCTCGTATACAGGCTCAGGCCTTGATATTGGCTTTAAGCGTATGCCCATGACCAGCGTACGTCGATGTTCACAACCGCTGCTTCTCGGCTCACTCGACCGGTTTTCAGTCGCCTCAATTCCTCAGCCTCCCTCTTATAGCGCTTATGCACCGCTTAGGATGAATCCCAGGGTGTTATTAATCCAACTGTCTCACCAGAACGCTGGTACTATGTACCTGAGAGGAGGAGGCGTTCGTCGCACCGATGCCTGCGACTCAATTTACTCGGTTCACCGTCTGCCGACCCTCTGATAAATTCAGGCATGGCGGCGCTTTGACCTAAGACGCGCGAGAAAGGAGCAAGCTCCGTAAACCGTGGGTACTTCAAGTGAGTATTCTGGGGAGTGCCCTTCTCGCGAGCTGAAGGATCCGTATTCAGTGCCAGTACAGATCGGTTAGCGCGAGCTAGTCTGCACCTGGTCGGGGCCCCTTACTTATTCGCTTCTCCTCGCTCCACCACTCGCCCGGCTCCGACTAGAATTGGGGCGGAATCGCAGCGACCCTGGTCACGATTATTTCATAACGACTATCAGCCCTCTCGGACTGTTCAAGGGTTCGTCCCCGCCCATCGCGCGTATCTTACACGAACCCTGTCCGTATTGGCCGATCTCCCGTTTCACCGAACCGGCGTATGCACCGCGCAGGAGTCCGGGCAGGCCCAGCCAAAAAGCGACGCGCACTATTTTCGCGCTCGCACGATCGCTCGGCTCTCCACGTTCGCGCTAGTTGAAGAACACCCCTCCATCCCGCTCGCGTCACTCTTCCCGCCCCACTCACTCTCCATCCATGGGTACCAGAGCGTGTGTGCGTCTGGCTATGTGCTGCGCGCTCGCGGTCGGCGCGACGTTGTCGTTGTTGAATCGCACGCACGAGTCGACATACGATGTGCTCTCTGCATTGCGCTCTAATGGACGCCAATGCCGGCGCATCGACGCGACCTGTATGCGCCCACACGTAGACGAGCCCGCTCTTCCTCACACTACGATCCTGCAACACGCGCCGGGCTGGACGCTCTTCGAGAACGTGTACATGAGCAACGGCACGCTCTTCATCGTCCTTCCACCCACCCACACGAATCGTACGGACCTTCCGCCCATACGGAAGATGATAAGTCGGCGGATGCGCGTAGGCGACCGGTACATCGACCGCGAACCCGACGAACGGACGATGCAGTACGTAACGCTTGACGCCGCGCGCTCGAGGTGGACGAGGGGGACGTGGAGCGTCGAGGGCACTACCGTACGCCGTTGACCCGTGCCCGGCGTGGTCACAGACTAATTGCGCGCGAAGTGGTTGTTCAATGACCCGCCAAAGATTCGTACGTGCCCCTAGGCGCTCAACGATAGTCACAACCAGGCTGACATGCGCTCGTCACAGTGCTGAGCCACTACTTCCATGCTTGCGCGGAGATTGTGCTCGGCGCGTGGGCATTCTACATCGGCAAGTACGATCCAACACTGCGCAAGAAACGGGTGGAACACGCGGACGTTCCGCCGGTCCAGCGTATCGTCTTTTCCGACGTACGCTCCTTCGCAGCTCCTGGCATGCTCTCGTTGACCACGTTCCCTATCCCTAGAACTCGGCAGGCGACTGGCGCGACAGAACGCGTTTCACGAGCTTCTTTCTTTACGCCGCGTTTCCTTCAGCATGTACGTCCCACAGCACATGTCCCCTGCGCGTTTCCACTGACGGCATGCAGCGATAGAGGGCCGCGAAGATTGGACTGATCGTGCATGGATGACGCGTCATGGCGCGAGTTCATGGCGCTTCGAGCGATTACTACTACAAGACCGCCAGGCGGGCAAGCGAGGGCGCGAGCCGTGCATCGCAGCTGAAGCATACGCTGCCGTCTCGCCGTCGCTCTCGTCCTTGTGGTGGGAACCTGGTATGCGCATTCTTCCCGCGCCCATGTGGCAGACTACTCATCTGCCTGTAGTACGTCAGAGCGTCTTGCGCGTAGCAGGCGCACAGCCCGCGGAAGCCGAGAAGGACAAGGTGGTCGTGACGTATGTTAGTCGGCAGCTTGGCATTAAACGCAAGCTACGTACCGAGGACCATCTTGCGCTTGTGGCGTCGCTCAAGGAGCTCTGCTCGAGGCGCGGTTGGGAGTTCAGCTTCTTCGACGCGGCGCGGTACGAGCAGGAGGAGCAGATGCATGCCGCAGCGCGAACGACTGTGAGCGTGCTCCTCCTTTACTTCTTACCAGCACGTGCTGACTCTTGTGCTTGTGCGTGTAGGTTATGGTGGGCGTTCATGGCAACGGATTGACGCACCTGCTTCACATGCCACCTGGTCCGCAATCGACGGTGATCGAGATTTTCTATCCTGGCGGCTGGACGAGCGACTACGAGTTCCCAGCCCGAGCGCGGGGGCTGAAACACTTTAGTGTATGGAACGACACGTACGTCCCGATACATAACGCTGTGAGCCTCTGACTGACCCACGTTCTGCCTCAGCGCTTTCACATTCCCGCATCCGAAAGAAGTGAAGCGGACTTATCCAGCAGGGAAGGACGGCGACGGAGGGTTTCAAGGATCTCAGATTCCAGTACACGCGGAAAGCGTGGCACGTTTAGTGGAGCAGAGGATAGACGGAAAGGCGTAGATTAATCTTATTTCCAAGGACCACGCTCGTTTGCATTCCTGGATGCTCTGCAATTGTAATGGTAGAAGTTCCGCTCGTCCCAAGCCATGGGCATCTATCCTGGAACTGACGTTCCTCCTGTGCACTGCTTGGGATATTCAGGACCTTGTGCCTCGCCGAGCGAAGGTTTCAGCAAGCTGGCGCGTACACCTCCGCTTCCTCGTTCCAGAGCTTTTAACATCATGTTCGTGATGCGTCTAACCTACTTCCGTGGCGTAAAATCGTGCGTGCGTGCATACGTGCGTGAGTGTATGGAGAATGGAGGGCGAGGGGGATTGCGTGACTATGAAACAGATGCAGACTAACAAAGGCAGAGCAAGCAACAACACATGGAAACATACACAGAGCAAAGGAGTCCGCATCCGGTCGCAGTAGGCAGGGGATGTCCATGTCCATTCATATCACACCGGAATGAGGGGGAAGGGGAGCGTGAGAGGCATGGCTTTGACACTCGACTAGGATGGAGGCGGCGTAACGATGGGCGCAGGGACGCGCGCTCGTAACCCGTTCAACCCGTTCCCAGCGACGTTGACAGCGTCAGTCTGGGCAGCGGCGCACACAGCCGGCAGCACGTCACCCGGACGATACTCGTCAGGGTACGTGCAGCCGCTCACAGTGGTGACGCCCGGCACGGTGTCCGCAGCATTCGCCCAACCATCTGCCGCCCCGCCGTCGGCGAGTCCAGGCATGGTGATGACCGGCGCCGACGCCGTGTATACCGGCCACGCCGTCGGACCAGGAACGTCCACGCTCGGCATGCTCGTCGGCGGCCACACTGCTGTTGGACCGAGCAGTGTACCTGCGCCGGCGCCGCCAGTCTGCCACGCTGCGTAGGGCTGTTGCGGCGTAACATCAGCGCCCATTTGCACGCAGATGCCGTCCGCATCGCGGGGGTTCGCTGGGATCCAGCCCTCCTGCAGCCCAAGCGAGTACGACCACAACGGTGCCTTGACCACACCGGTGTTGTCGGGTCCGATTTTCTAAGAATGGCGCGCGACAGGATTAGTACAAGAGAAAACGGGGGTTGTGGAGCGTGAAGCGTACCCAGGTCCAGAAGAACCAATGCGGCAGCGCGTCCATCTGCGCCATGGTGAACTGCCTCAACTGGTTCTTCCTGGTCTCGTCGTAATTCTGCCAGTCGTCCCAAGGCGCACAGTCCTGCGTCGCATGGCTATCGCCCACGCCGTTGATGTACAGACCACAATCCTGCAAGCTATGATGAGGGACCGCGTCGTGCGATGGGTCTCGAGAGAACTCACGTTGAACCCAAGTGACCACTCGCCGGCCGTCGTTACACCAAAGGCCGACTGACTCTCGTTCAGCGCCGGTCCCCAGTCCGTGCACGGACGTGAAATGAAGGGCGCAATGTCTGGCGCGTTTCCCGCGCCAAAGGCGAAGTACGGGTGCTGCTCCAGCGCGATACGGTCGCTAGCAACGATGAGCGTGAGGGACGCGACGCGTGGAAGGACACGGCCACGTACGCTCCTGCGGCAAAGCCAGCCCACGATGCGGGGCCCTTGAACTGGTCGTGGATGGAGATGTACGGCCCTTTACCCGTACCGAAGCCAGTGATGCCACGGACCATGTCATGCGCGTGCAAGTAGCTAAGGGTGCATGAGCTCCTGCCACCACATGAATGAAGCATATCACGCACAAGTTCTGCAATGCGGGGATATCGGCCGTCGGTTCGTTCACAATACCGAACATGGCAATGACATTCGAATACCTGCGAGCAGCGCGGGGTCAGCGACAGCGTGGCATAGACAAGAAGACGCACTGGGGCTGCGAGATGAACTCTGTGATGTAGCGTACGTAGCTCAGTCCGCGCTGCGCGTTAGCGTAGCCCATGATGCCGGACATGAAGTTGACGACGCCGCCACGGCCAGAATGGTTCCACGGGTTCTGCGCGCCTGCGGTGTCGGTCAGTGACAAGCCCTGAAGCCGACTAGAACAGCCGCGCGAAGATCAACCCAACACGGGGGAGACGCGACACGAACCACGCCAAAGTCAAACTGCGCACTCACCCGGCATAGTGTGCAGATCCAGGTTGACTCTGAGCCCGTACTTGCGCGCCCATTCGAACGCCTGGACAATGTAACCCCAGGCGGTGCGCTCGAGGAACGGTTCGCCAAAGACGTCCCACGTCTCGACAGCCCAGAACGGGATGGGGATGCGGACGAAGTTAAGCCCTGCGCCAGCAATCTGCGCAAAGTCTTCTTCGGTCTAGGGAAGCATTAGCGGAAAGGATAGGCAGGGTCTCGGCAGACAAGTGTGGACGCACAATGAACGTCTTGTAGTGATTCTCGAGTTGGTTCAGTCCGCCGCCCGCAGAGTCGAGCGCCATGGCCTGCGAAAGCGTCCATTCGTCGCCGGTGATCTGGACGGTGGAGCCGCCGTTCATGTACTTCTGGTACAGCGTCGGCACGATCTGTGCACGTTGTGTCAATTGAAAGCGCCACGCCGCAAACGCGCGAGTTACGCACGAACGGCTCGGGAACGAACCAACCGCTGAAAGAGGGCACGGCGTCATTAGCTACCGGACGCGCCAGCACAGTCCGCGCCTACGCACCCGAGATTCACGCCGCGCACTTTGTGCACGCCCCAGACCCATGTCTCGTTCAGCGCGGGACTCCAGCTCTGCGCCCTGGCCCCGTCGTTGTACGGGTTCTTCTCGTCCTGAACAAAGTACCCGCCGAACGAATTCTTGTAGACGAAGCTCTTCCCATCGGCCGTCTTGACAGTCGTGCCGTCCGTGCCAATAATGAACGTGTTTCCCTGGGCGTCGGTGCCAGTCGTTCCACCGCTCGCCGTGTCGCCGGAAGCTGGACTGGTGGGCTTGGGGCCAGCGCTCGGCGAAGATGACGATGAGCCCGAGCCCGAGCCAGATCTGTTCTTGGGCTTTATGACGACGAAGTAGACGGGGAGCACGACGGCGAGAACAATCGCTATGATCGCCAGTATGAGCAGGAAGAAACACCAGGCGCGTTTCCGCCGGCGCTCGTACGCGCGCAGGTACGGCGTCTTTTCTCCCGGAGCATAGGTCGCCGCGGGTGGCGCATAGGGCATTGTGCTCGCCGCTGGAGGAGGAACTATGGGAGCCCCGATAATAGACGGCGCGCGCTCGTTATAGCTCGCTGGTCCCAGGTCTCGTTGGAAAGCAGGTTGCGCAGAATGGTCTGCGTATGGATCGTACGCGGCTCCAGGCTGGTGCGGCGGCGTTGGTTCTCGAGAATACATGCTCGGCGTGTGCGAACCCAGGGGTGCTGGGTGCATGCCACCAGGCTCGAGGTACGAAGCACGGTCTGCCGGGTGCGGTGACGGTGGTGCGCGGAATGCCCCAACTCCAGCGAAGTTGCCGGCGCCGTCGTCGAGGTGCGCGACGGGCTGCTGGTAAGGCGAGTTCGCCATTGGCGTCGTCGACATCGTGGTCCGAGGTCAAGGAGCGAGCGGCGTTTTCAAAAAGCGCCGCTTCGGTTCACGTGCCGGCGGGTCCAAATCGGCGTAAACACAGGGGATCGCCGCTGCACACGCGACAATTTCAAATTGAGGCTATCTTGGGATCGGATTACACGATACATCATTATATACGTCCTGAAAATGTGAGCAAGATAGTAGCTGGAACGGAATCTCAGCGAGTTCATGGGGGTTTGTATGGGGGTGTTATTACGGGTGTAGAGACGCCCAGGACCTGAGCACAGACAACCTCAAACAGGTCTACCAGTGGCCGATCCCACCGAGAAAAGCGCTCAAGTCCTAAGACGTGGTAGTTCAGCTTCGGGAGTGCATACAACCCCGTGCCAGTCACGGTACTAGGCAGAATGGACGCCGTGGCGAACAACAGCTCCAGCTTCAACCTGATTAAAACCAGCGATGAAGAGGTGATAGTCCAAGACTGCTGAATATCATACGAGAGTAATATTAGTGCTGCGTAGTGTTAGACAAAAGGAGTAGTCGTAAATGAAGGGCGAAACTCAGTACATCAGGTACACAGATAATGTAAGAGGGCGTGATCAAGATATGGAGCTTCGGAAGACACTTATTTGCATATTATACCTAGTACCTCTGTATTCCAGATGCTCTCGATAGTTTCGTGCTCGGCGGCAGTCGGCCCAGCACACGCAGGGACTCGGAGTTGGTCCTGCGACGGAGTCCAACAGCACGCTCCAGGCTCACCGAGGGACTTCACGCCCGCCAGATACGAGTTGTAGAATCCACCGCGTCGACAGTACGGAAGAATGCGAAGCAATAAAGCCGACATGTGAGCGCATATCGCCTTCGCGGATGAACCGGCCGACGAGTAGATGACCTGCCATGCGTGAGGTACGTGATCCTGAGCTTTGCAACGCGGTCCTGCGCGACGACGAGAGCGAGTGCGAGATCGGCAAGAACGCCGTGACGACTTGCAGGTGGGGCGGGAGGACGAGGTCGCGGAAAGCGGGAAGACGCCAACGTTCGAGCGAGTGCCGCATGCCCAGCGTCTGGTCGTTTCCAGGATATCCATGACGACTTCCCTCATGTCGGGACAGCGCAACTCAATTGTCGCCTTAAGCAAGTCGATGGATTCGTCTTGGGAGTGATTGTGCTTCATGGAGACGCTACGACTTCAATGCCAAACGCAATCGCGCGAGTGTGAAGACCAACGTACATGGAATATATCATCTTCAACATACTTGAGAATGCTGCAGCTGTGATCGATGGGGGTAGTACAAGGCGTGCTCTCCGTGGCTCCGAGTGAAGTCGCGACAGAGCTCGAGGCTGTCCGAGTTGTCCCGGGACTCCACCACGCTGCGAACCCAGCGCGAGTAGCGGATAAGAAGAGAGCGATGTACTTTAAACTCGGTTGTCTCTGCCTAGCCACGAGACTGGGTCAGAGCGTCTGCACACGCACAGAAGGGGCGGCGCCAACGCACCTGCAGAACGAGGTTACCATCGTCAAACCAGTAATCGCTGTGTTTCACAGTCAAGATCGTCGACGTATTCATTGTGAATGCGTTGGAGATTATGAGGAGAGCAGTTGCGTGATACAGCAGCGCGATCGAGCCACAGCGTTCGTCGTGGGGAATGAAGGAGAGGACAAAGGATGTGACCGGGCGGCATGGGATTGAAGCTGCCGATGCCGGCGCTTATAGACGCCTTCGATTATTCGTACGCGAGAATGTAAGTAGGCAGAAGTTACAACTCCCATGCGTCAAACGCGTGTCCAGCGATGTGATTGTACAAGCCAAAGCCCAAAAAGAGAGTTGATAAGTTAAGTTAAATAGCGCTGTAGCTACAGTGCACGCGGTGTGAATCTCCCGGAACCATCCCGCTCAGCCCTTTACTTCTCGTACACATTCATGCGCTTGATATCCCAAAACGCATCCGTGTACGCGCTAGGGTTGTTGTTGACCTGATCGTTGCACGCGTCCATCCCGCCGGGGTACGCGTTGCCAGCCCAGTCACCGCAGAGAGTGAGGTTGATGATGAACGCGTTCGGGCCGAACTTGGCATTGAGATCGCAAGAGTCGCTGACGAACAATGCGCGCGGGGTGCCCCAGGTCGATGGCGAAACGGCGCCGGTGTTGGACTTGACTTCTTCCGGCACGCTGGGGTCGTCGCGCTGCCAGAACCACACCTTCATCGAAGTCTCCGTGCGCTCAGTCGCGTAGTAACCGCCTCCTGCCTGGTTAAACGACGGTCCAAAGGATGTGTTGGAGTCGAAGCCGACGCCGCAGCCCTGGTTCCCGCTGGCGTTCGCATCGCAGTTGTTCGCGCCCGGATGGCCCTTCATGTCGCGGCCGTTGTCAGGCTGCGTGCAGTCCGGACCAGTATGAAGAGACGAGAGGTTGGTGTCTCCGTCGTTCACGCCCTGCACGAAGGGATGAGACTTGGTGAAATAGGAACCGAGCACGTACCTCGATGATGTCGAACTCGCCCCCGTACGGCCAGTTGTCGCCACACATCCAGTACGCAGGCCAAGTACCGGGTCCTTGAGGAATGTGTGCGACATCAAGTACAGCGACATGTGTCGTGTATGACTTCTTCGACTGGACGCGCACGGAGTTACGACCGGGACCACCGGGGTCAAGCGTGGAGGACGCGTCGGCGCGCATGATCCATGAGTCGGACGTAGTGACGGAGAGGTTCTGAGACTTGGCGGTATTGCCGTCAACGTAACTGCAAGCTCATGTTGAGACAGCTTCTCTCGCGCACTAGAGAGCCAGGACGTACGTTACGCGACCGTGCGTCGGGTCACCGTTTGCCCAGAAGTCCCAGCCATCGTAGAAGCTCTCGCCAACCCAGTTCTCCGTCATAGAGTACTCGCCGGAGGCGCCTTCGCCGCCACCGCTTCCAGGCAGGTCCGTCGGCTGCGGCACGGATGTCTCAGTCGACGTGGGTGCCTCAGTCGGCGCGGGCGTCGACGTGGGCTCAGGGAGGGACGAGGACGAAGAACCTGCGTCGTGTCACGCTCCGTTAGCGATCGGACCGCACACGCACAGCTGGCTCACTCACACTGGCGCTTAGCCTTCTTGCCCGATACCGCACCGAGTGCAGCTGCCACAACAACGAAAGTCTTCAGAGTAAGCATTGTTCGAAAAAATAGGAGCACAAATGCGGGCGAAAACCGCGAAGCGAAATGAAACAAGGGGAAGCGAAGGTGAACGAGGGAGCGAAGGCAAGCGCCAAGTCGCCGTTCTTGCTTTATATACGCGGCCGCTGCCCTGATTTGCCGGGGTGGCTATGCCGAGCGGCGCGTACCCAAGGGGTTCAGAGCACAGCAAATGTTTGAAGCTTAGCTTGGAGAGGGTGTATATAGATCTGAAGGTGTGGACATTCCAGCAAAGGTCGGAAGAAGACACGCTCTGTAATAATGAGAGACGGGAGACTGGAACTCGCAGTGCAAGTCGATCGTGGGGATCGACAATCAGTAAGCGCCGATCTTCAGCTCGGCGCCCAGTTCACAGCGCTCAACGGCGGCGGCGCTGACGCCCATGACGGCAAGAGACCTGGAATACTTGATTACTACCACAGTGCAACGTCCAGATGGAAATAAGGCCCTAAAGTCCGGGAGTTTCAGCAAACCTCGGATGTATCCACTCCCGCTCAACCTGCTCCTGCTCCGAACCGCCATGTCCAAAAATCTGACGGACCTGGCTCACGATCTTGCGACATATCTGGGACTCTAAACAAGTGCGACGCGACGAACCCACCTTCATTTCGCTGCTATTCTTCACAACCCGCGTTACAACCGTTTGCGTCGTGCATCTGCTACGACAACCTGGTGCCCACCTGTCACCGGATGGCCAAGACATAGATGGATGGATTACTATCTGAACGTCCGCCTGGTCCGTCCCCGCGCGGGTGTTGGGCTCACGGATGCCCGAACACAACGTGTTGTTGCGATGGCCTTCCCTTCGTCTCCTGGCTTGTCGCGGGCGGGTATTAAAGGACTGGCTTGCCTTCAAAGATCATATTTTGGCCCCTCAATCCATGTTTGCGGTGGTAGGAGATGCGCTCGTAACAATATTTGCTTGCAACTGCGCGCTCCTCCTTTGCCGCAAGTCAGGCTAGGGCAGGCAGTGCGATAAAACACTGCCATGGGATGCAACATTTACTGTATGTCGAGCATCGTATCTGATGCTTTGATATAAGGCCTTGACTGACATGTCTGCACTCAGATGTGTGTGGAAATGGGAGGATACGAAACCGCCCTCTCCCGACGACGCAAGGCTACTCATGGCTCGCTTCGCGTCTCATACTGTTTATCACCTCCTGGCGGTCGTTCAGCGTCACTAATGCCCTCGCACCCGCGCGGTTCCGCACAGCGATGTGCGTTACACCGCGTTCTAATCCAGCGAGCACCGGCACACCAGCTCGCCCTAATTCATTGGATAATGCGACTTCAACGGACTCGCCATGCTATACTGATCCACGCGCGGCTTCCGCAAGCAGAGCACGGCGCCCTTGCGTACCGAAGACCGCGATAGGGCTTGGCTTCGAGCTTGGGTGATTCGGATCAATCGCGCTGCTCAAATGGGACGTTGCACCGCACCACGTCGTCTTGATGAGTCGAACGCTCAGCGCTCAGCGCGCTCGAGATGTGCTCGTCCTCGTCCTTACCGCGCCCATCTGCTCGTACTGAGACGTAACGGCGCCCACCCGAGCTACCGATAGCTTGCACTCCACGCGCCGACGACAAACAGGCGACTGCACGCGTGGATTCACATTAGAGCACAGCCTCTTGCGTCTTCGCACCAGATTTGGCCGCAGCAGATGATCCAGATTGAACCGGTGTCCTGACGACCGGACGAAGGCCTTAAATACGGTCGATTGCCTTGCGCTATCTTTTCCCTTGAACGGCGTCCATTTCCCTTTTCTTCTTCGCTTTCATCCCCCTTGGGATCTTTCTACATCTTCGTCCGCCCCCTTTTTGCTTTACTTAACGAGTGCGTAGCGAACATGGTGCAAGCTCTGAAGACCATTGTCCTCGTCGCGGGCATGCTTGGCGCGGTTTCCGCCTCGAGAACCAGCCCGAGGAACAAGATGAAGGTCGCGAAGAGATCTTGTGCGTCTGTCTTATCTTGCTTGAACGCTCGCTGAGCCGCCCTTAGGCTCTACGCTGCCTCCCGCGCCCACCTCTACTGAGGCGCCGCCGCCGCCGCCCACTACCACGGAAGCCCCTCCGCCACCCCCTCCTTCTACAACTGAAGCCCCTCCTCCTCCCCCGACCACGACCGTGGCACCGCCCCCTCCCCCGCCTACGACTGAGGCGCCGCCCCCGCCCCCGCCTACGACCGAGGCACCTCCGCCCGCGGAGACGCCGGCGCCAGGTGGCGGTGGCGAGTCTGCCCCGCCGCCCGCGCCTGCCGGCAAGTACAACGTCCAGGACAAGTGGATCGGCGATGGCTTCTACGGCGGCTTCGACTTCAACACGTTCGACGACCCGACTCACGGCCGTGTCAAGTGCGTATTCGCGGCGAGCGTCACATGCTCTTGTGTTCGTGGCTGATACAGCCTTGTCCGCAGCTACGTCGACCAAGCTACTGCGCAATCGCAGAACCTGTCGTACACCGGCCCCGACTCGTTTGTTATGCGCGCGGACAGCGTGAACAACGTCGACCCCGCCTCTCGTGGACGTAACAGCGTCCGTATCACGAGCAAGAACTTCTACACCACCCACGTTCTTGTCGCGGATATCCGCCACATGCCCGCGGGCCCGTCTACCTGGCCCGCGCTCTGGGAGTTCGGCAACAACTGGCCGAACGAGGGTGAACTCGACATCATCGAGGTGCGCCTGGCAGTCGCGCGATTCGTGTTCGGGCTAACCCTCTGTCACAGGGTGCCAACGACGTGGGCCCGAACCTCTCGTCGCTCCACACGAGCCCAGGCTGCACGCAGCCGGGTCCGGGTGCTCGCGACATGAAGGGTCAGCCCGCCAACCTCGACTGCGACGCGAACGTCGCGGGCAACACTGGCTGCGGTGTCAACAGCGACTCGCCCGAGTCCTTCGGCTCCGCGTTCAACGGTGCCGGTGGAGGCTGGTACGCTGTCGAGCGCACGGACAACTACATGAAGGTCTGGTTCTGGGGCCGCAACGACGGCGGCGTCCCGCAGGAGGTCCGCGACGGCGTTGACGGCGTGAACCCGGACAGCTGGGGTCAACCCACCGTTCTGTTCACCTCTGACCAGTGCCCGCTCCACGACAAGTTCGGCCCCAACCAGATTGTTATCAACCTTACCCTCTGCGTACGTCGCGCCGTCGCTCTCTAATCTCACAATACTCACTGTATTTACAGGGTGACTGGGCTGGCAACACCTACCCCGGCGGCATGGGCGCATGCGTTGACTTCGTCAACAACAACCCCGGCGGCTTCGGCGAGGCCTTCTGGGACATTGCGCGTCTCCAGGTCTACGTCTAAACGTCCACAGACCAGAGCAAGCACCGACTTACCCCGAGTGATCTCGGTGCCGCGCACCGGGAAGAAACTTTCATCACTGCGCGCTGGGTTAAGTTATTAAGTTATATTTTTCTTCTTCTTTTCCATCGTCCAGAGGATACCGACGCGCCCCCTACGAGTAGCGAGCGCTGTGTGTACCATACCGATTCCCCGTCTCGACAAGCAATGTACGAGATGCAACGCCTGCGCACTGGTCCTGGTCCGATGACGTCTCACCCCTTTTCAACTCTAATTCTCGATCGGCCTGGGATACCTCCGTGCTGCTGGAGCTTCTGTGACGTCTCGAGGTGGATCATTGTCTGCGACATCTCTGAGGGCAATGTGCACGCTCTATCGTTACGCGTTCCAGCAGTCGCACAGCTGATTACCAGCAGCAGACTGTGTCGCTGTACAGTACCGACGGACTTGGATCCGGGATCGTCTCGGGCGATCGTGCACTCTGCGGTCCGGCATTGTGGTGCGGCAGGTAGTAATCCCCTTATATGACCCGCCATCCGGGCAAGACATCCTTTACGACCTCTTCACGAACCATGTCTACACTCGCGCTATCGGTACTTGTCCTCGCCGCTGGCGCTCACGCTCACCAGGTTGCATGGGCGAAAGGCATGTATTGTAAAAACGTACGTTCGTAGCTTACAGAGGACGAAACGGGAAACTGACTCGCTCTCAGGGGTTGTCGAAGACCGATTCTCCAAACGAGTCGTATCCAATCAACCCGTTGTTTAACCTCACGACGAGCGGTTGGTTCCTTCACGGTCAATGCAAGAACTACCCGCCTCCCGCGGGAGAGTATCTCAGCATGTGCGTCGTCGTGTCTCACTGATATGCATCCCATGTACTCACGTCGCTTCCTCAGACCAGCCAACGGCAAGTTTACAGTAGAGATTGCGTCCAACCGCGCGTGGACGACATTCTCTTACGGCGGCACGAAGGTGACCGACTGGCCGGACGGCCGCGTACATCCTAACAACTGGTCGACGAACATTACCGACCCGAACTTCCCGCCATCGTCCGTCGGGTGTATCGGAAGTCCGAACCTCCACGCGCACGGCAAGATTGACGCCGCCGGCACGGTTTTCTCCATTGCGTACAAGAGCGACATCAAGAGTGTCAAATTAAGCGATTTCACGGTATTCAGTGTGTTGCCGAAGTAAGCCTCCCCTCGCTGTTCCACAAACTGCGTCCTTACTCCGTACCTGCAGCACGCCATTCAAGCGTCTCGCGACATACCAGGTCCCGAACCTGCCGGCGTGCCCATCTGGCGGGTGCATTTGCATGTGGGGATGGTACGCATTGTTCGCAACTTCGCTGATCTTACGCTGATGGAGCCGCACAGGGTGCCCAACGGATGCGGCCAGTCGAACATGTACCAACTTCCGTTCAAGTGTAAGGTTACTGGCGCCAAATTGACCGCGACGCCGTTAGGCAAGCCGAAGGTCCCCGTCTGGTGTCAATCGAACCAGAAGGCGTGCGTCAAGGGCCCGAAGCAGATGGTCATCCAGTATCAGGCGTCGGGAAACAACGTCGTCCTACCGCCTGGGATGCAGGCGGAGGGCGGCTGGCCTAGTCCTGGCTATAACTCCAAGATGGGTTTTACTGCAGGTATGCAACATCCGTCTGGCGCTTGTGAGGAGGATACTGACGCGGGACTGTAGGCGCGCAGACAGACATCTTCGTTACGGCAACTGTCAAAGGACAGGCCGTAGAGACTGCCTCAGCAGCCAGCGCAGCCGTCACCGCCGCTGCCGCTGCCACAGACGACGACGATTTGGTCGCCAGCTCGACTGCATCGGTCACCACTTCCGGTACAGTAGTAGGCCTACCAACAGCATCGGCTTTGACAGGCTCTGCACGACGGTCATTCGGGCACGAGACGTATCTCTTTCCCGTCCTTCACATATCATTATTCTCCTGGATTCTATCTCACCTTTAGTATCCTATATGTTTATATGTAAACTAGAGTAGCAACTTGAATCAAAATGCCCGTACAGGTCGTACTGTAAACATGAATGAATAGACCGAGTGGTCCGGCGTACTAATCTCAGGCATTCCAACAGACGAATGCGTCATTGCACCGATTATTCAAGCTTGTCCCTGCGTGTTGGGCGTTGCGGCACGCGAATGGAAGTGAGAAATCTGCCCAAATGGTGTGCCCTCATGTTGCTGTTTATGAATCTGTATGCACACACATCCTCGAAGTTCGGCTCCTTTGAGTCCTGCCGCCAGTGAGCCACGTCACGGTCGCGGTCGCCTCTACGAGCAAACTGGGCTACAGTGGACAGTCTTGAGCTGTCACTTTACCAAGATATCGTAGCATGATTAATTCACTCGGTGATAATACAGTCTAGGCTTGTGCATAGGAACGAAGCGTTTATACAGTTAGAACAGCGATGATCAAGAACCTGCGAGCAAGTCGAGTCAAGTCAATCCAGCGAAAGGAAAGAAAAGATAAAACTTACGTCGTCCCTCTCCCCTCTTCCTTGCCGTAATGCCGCTCCAGAAGCCTGCAGTGCAGTGTATAGTTGCCCTGGTCAAGCGGCCGGCCCTTATTCTCCCGCACATTGAAATATTGTCCGATGCTGTCCGGACGCTCCCAATACCCGTCGATCGTAACCGCGTTCTTCTCGTCGTCGTTCAACCAGCACGCGACGCGTCCTAAGCTCATCTTCCGCGAGCGGAGGTAGTAGAGCATGACGTGCCCCTCGGCGAGGTAGACGTTGAAGTCGATGTGCGAGCCGACCTCGGTCGCGCGCCAGTAGTACTTTGTCGTCTTTGGTTGGTTCCAGATCGCCCAGCCGCGCGTGGAAGGGAGCGGTGTGAGGGGATGGTCTTTCGAGTCGATGGAGGAGCAGGACGGTTTCTCGATACGCGCCTTGCCGTCAGGCGACCATTTGTCGCTCAGCAGAGTGAGCTGGAAAAATTTCAGAAGTTACTAGATCCTGCTGTGTTAGAGGAACGTACGCGTGGAATTGTGACGTCGTAGTTTTCGCCCCCGACGAATCGTCCATCGTTAGGCGGCTGTCGCGTCAAGCCCTGTTCCGCGATGCACTTCTGCCGTTCCCTGCGTAGTGTCAGCTTCGAGTGATCGTGAATATGGACGACTCACAGGAATGCGATGGTAGATTGCGCGAGCGTCCAATGGCCAAACTCGCTGAGATGCAGCTGGTCGCGGTAGTTCGGTGTCGGGCTCTTGATCGCGAAGAATTCGTCCACCATGTCGGGTCGTTTCTGCACTATCGGCCCCAGAGCGTGTCGGAGGCTGCAAGGAATGAGAATGTAAAAGGGCGAATCACACATGACACGGACTTTATCACCTAAGATGCAGTGAGCATTAGTTGGAGAGTCGAACGCAAAACGTACGGGCACATCATAATACTGCGCAACTGGCAAATGCACGTCGTTGCCCATTGCCATCTTGCCCATTAACGAGAAGGATGCTGTCAATATGACAGCCGGCTTTCGAGGCCACATGAGGATTGCACGGAGTAAGCTCTCGACGTTCTTCGCATGGCCCTCTGTTGCGTCGTCGTTCAAACCTGCAATTCTGTCAGCTCAAGGCGACTGTTCCAATGTGCCACATACTCAGCTCGAGGATTACAAGATCGGCGTCGTCTTTCAGATGCTCAAAGTAGCAGAACTATGACGCGCTTAGCCGCGCGGGTATGGGGCATGGAGCGACCAACCTTGAAATAGTTGCTCCCACGCGCGCCGACGCTCCCGTCCGCGTAGAAGTTTTCGGGATGTGGAAATGTCTCGTTCCACCCTATGCAATTGAGATTTAGAGAATGTGAAGGTTGAGGTAGACGCACAGTCAAATATTTGCTTGTGGAATGTTGTGCAGTGGCATCCATGGCCGCGTGATAACGAGCCACCTGGCAAGTATAAGATACGAACAACATTCAGAACTGCGTTCCGCACCAATGATACCATAGTTTATAGGCTCGCCGCGTCGCGCTTTGTTCAAGACGCGTCGTATACGGTCTCCAGAGCCTATGCGACTTCAGCCAACTTGTATAGCAGCCCCAGAGAACGTATAGACCTTCATAGGCGGTAATCATATCCAGATTTCGCTCACCAAAGCTTCTGCAGAACTCGGGCGACGACTCGCAAAGTGTACACGCGCGCTGGACGGGCGCGAGCGCTGTCGACAGCGTTTCGCGGTGATATAGCTGGTCCTGGTGATTGTACGCGACATAGACAAGCGTTAGAACAAGCGCTATGAGCGCAATGAGGCGCGGCGTTATACGGATCGCCATAGCCAGAGTCCGGTGGATGTGGTCGGAAGCCAAGGTGCGGAATGCGGAATCAAAGTCACAGCGCCGAAATGCCGTTGGATCCGTAACGGCCGGAAGCGTTATCTCCGCATGGAAGTTTTTCTCCAGGACAGGGTCAACTAATACGACACGTGCATTGCGATTCGATACGTTGTACATTGCTCATGACTTCTTTATGACTACTGTACAAGTTATTGTGATGAAATGTCCGAATCACTGAAGTGAGAGATGATACAAGCAATCGAGAGTAAGTTAGAGTCTACATAAAGCTGGATAGTATGAATATGGCGGTGATGGTGAGCATTACAGGAATCATGGTATCTCTGGGAGGAGCGGATGACGGAACAACGGTGTCACTGGGCTCGCTCACGACGGTGCCTGTCGCAGTCTCTGCCGACAGAGAGTTAGACGCTTCGGCGCCGGTCGTGATAGCAGCATTGACTGCGGAAGCAGTAGTTGTAGTCGAAGCTGAAGACGTGATCTTGGCGGACGAAGCGGAAGATGTTGCCGTCGACTTGACGGTCGTCGAGACGAAAATATCGGTTTGGGCGCCTACGTCCCACATCAGAGTCTGTCCTCAGCACGACTATGAACAGAGAAAACACACCTGCAGTGAATCCAACCTTGGAGTTGTAGTTCGGGCTCGGCCAACCGCCTCCCTGCTGCATGCCGGAAGGAAGAACGACGTTGTTTCCTTGCGCCTGCCACTGGACGATCATTTGCTTCGGGCCCTTGAGGCAGGCCGACTGGTTTGTCTGGCACCAGACCGGTACCTGGGGTTTTCCCACAGGCAGTGCGGTCTTCGAGGCGCCGGTCACCTGACAGCGATAGGCGTTCATGTAGATGTTGGATTGGCCACAGCCGTTGGGAACCCTAAACGGACGTTAGAGGCGTATGGAGAGAACGTGTATGGAGGGCGTACCAGGCCCATGCGCAGAGACATCCACCGCTTGGGCAAGCAGGAAGATTGGGAACAGAATATGTTGCCAGGCGCTTATACGGCGTGCTGAAGACAACGTCAATAAACCCACGCAGACGCGTGACGAGCGGGTACAGATACGCACTTGGCGAGAACGGTGAACACCGTAAAGTCTGTCATGGCCACAGTGTTGATGTTGTTGTTGTAGGAAATCGCGAATGCGGTGCCCGCAGCGTCGACACTGCCGTGTGCGTGGATATTCGGACTGCCGAGACAGCCCACGGACGACGGAGGGAAGTTGGGATCGGAGACGTTGGTGGACCAGTTGTTGGGGTGCACCTTGCCGTCCGGCCAGTCGGTCGCCTTCGTGCCGTTGTACGACATCGTCGTGAACGCGCGATTGGAAGCGATCTCGACTGTGAACTTCCCGTTCGCAGGTCTGCGAGATGTCAATGGTCACGATAAGTCATGAGGAAAGAGAGGACTGCGTACACGTTGAGGTACTCGCCAGCAGGTGGCGGGAAATTCCTGCATACGCCGTGAAGGAACCAATCGGTAGTGGTGAGATTGTACAGTGGGTCGATGATAAAGCCAGCCGCGTTAGGTGAGTCGACGTTGCTATTGCTCTGAGATGATACATGTTAGCACAGTCCTCGCAACGTCACAAACGAGCGCGTACATTCTTGCAATACATTCCCTTGGACCATGCTACCTGATGGGCCTGAGAGCCAACTGCGAGAGCAAGTATGGACGCAGCGAGAATCGTCATGGCCGTAAGGGAGGAAAGCGTCGTCGGGTAAGCTTGAGCCTGAGCGGCGCAACGGTATATAATGGGCCCCCGAGGGTTGAGAGATTTGCCTCGTCATGCAACCGAAGCGGTATGCGCGCACCGGTCCGCGAAGAAACGATCGTTGTATTGTGTGATCATCCGCAGGATCCGATACTTTCGCTCAAAGATCCAGTCATACGTCAGCGCGTGAGCACGGGAGTCATCCGCGCATGTCTCTTGTAGACTCCAAATGTAGTCAATTTTTGCTGCAGGGTGTAGAATCCCTGGGATGAAGTTCAACGCAGAACAACGCATCTGAGAGATCGCGGTACGGTCAGCTTCTCCTGTCCGCGTGCATATGAATTTCTCGGCTGACTGGGGTGCGATCCGCAAGAATAGGTGTGGGATAAATCTGGTACGGTGCGCGTACGGTTTCCGGAGCCGCAAATAGAGACCGGAAATCCGAGTCCGGAGCGGAACCAGCTGTCAACTGCACTTGCTCCGAACCACGGCTCGTTTCTGCACAGTGTTGCCGCCTTCCTGCCGACGCTTCTGGAAGCGGTCCGGATCTTCTACCTGAAGCTTCGTGACGTGCATGACATCCGAAATATCGATGTCGTGTCCTGCCCGTGCGACCTGGCTCGCTGCTCACGTTCATTGCGCGTTCTCCGGATATTATCCTATCCTATCCTATCCGCGCTCTCCTGACATCCGGTCACGCACATTTCTCGCGGCTGGATATCACCCCTGAATCCACCTTGCTCTGCCATACGTCCTCCATTTCCTACGCGTCGGGAGCTACTACGTCGACTCCTCGTCTTGACCTCGCGACAATTATCTTGACTACTGGTGCAACTCGAGCAAGGATTTCTCGCCCCCAATGATCTGAAGGGGTTGCACCTGTACTCAGCTGAAACGAGTTGCAGTACGACACTGGTCAGCAAACGGCTAGGCCGGACCTGCCCTTCCTTCCCTCCGCACAACTGCCTCACAAAATCCGAGATACGAAGGGTCCAGCACATCCGCACTCTGAACGGCTGCAATGCGCCCTGACCAACAAACGGAACAGGAAATGCATCTTGATCTAACACGTGGGAATCAGCGCCGTTTGCACGCGACCATTTCATCTCGCCAATCGTTTGCTTTGCGCCGTCGTTTTGGCTCGCCTTCCCTTCGTTCCTTCGCTCTGCTCTCTCTCGACCTAAATGGCGCTCCGCCAGCGCGTGCTCAGGTCGACTGGCTCGCCGCTTAACGCCCTTCTTCTCATATTCAACATTGCAATTCTTCTCGCAATCTTCTTCTTCCAGTGGCCCATCCCGTGGTCGCCAACGACTGTCCATTGCGAGCAGCAGGTCGAGGTGCAGGTCCACCAGCCGCCTCCGTCCCCTGGAAAGCAGTTGCCCTATGCGTTTTGTGACACGTGCGGCCCGGGCGACGCGCTGTGCCAGCAATACGGGTGCGTCCTCCCGATGCGGCCGACTACCCACTGACTGTCTTCACAGTGCTCACAACCTCGCGCGGTCGCGGGGCTACGAGGGATCGAACGCCCGTCTGCGTCGTGTGTTACGAGATGCCGAGCGCGGGCGTCCCATCAAGGTTGCCGTCCTTGGCGGCTCCGGTGCGCACACTATCCGACTTGACCGCTGTCCGCGCCCGCTGACGCACAGGAATGCGCAGTGACCAACGGACACGGCGTCAAGCCCGACCAGAACTGGGTCAACTTGTTCGGCGCGTGGTGGAACAGGACGTTTCCGCGCAGCGAGCTCACGCTTCAGAATGGCGCTGTCCCCGCGACGGGGAGCGACTACTTCAGCATGTGCTTTGGCGAGCACATCGACCGGGACGCGGATCTTATCGTCACGGAGCTGGCGGTGAATGACCAGAGGTAGAGCGAGTTGATGCTGAGGGTGCTTTCGCTGACTCCGCTGCAGGATCGAGTCCAACACGGAAGCCTTTGAATGGCTGATGCGCGCTTTGCTCGAGCTCCCGAGCCAGCCAGCGATCATCAACACGCAGGTCTTTGGCCTCGCATACTCGATGCTCAGCACAGGCGGCGACCTGCACACCTCCGTTTCGCAGTACTACGGTCCGTACGCACTTTGTTGCATCCAATTCACGCTCACACAAGTCGCAGACGTGCCGCACATCAGCCTGCGCAACGTCGTGCTCCCGCATCTGCTGCAAGACCCGTCCCTCGACAGGTACTGGTTCGCCATCAACCGCGAGGGCGTCGTCGACCACCGCCACGTACGCGCGCAACAATCCCCCCTCTTAGTCGACGAGTCCTCTGACTGATTGCAGATCGGGTACAACGGCCATCGCGCGCTCGCGGATTTGTTAATTGCGCACGTCCAGCGGCAGTTGTGCGCGCTGCATGATTCTGAGGAGCCTGTCCAGGCGTTGGACGCGGAGCTGCCCGCATGGAGCGCAATGGAGGCCGTCCCGCGAGTGCGTAGCGTCACGCTTCACTTCCACTGAATCGTCGCTGATTGTGCTGCTGGACTAGTTACGCATGATGGAGCCGTACGACACGCAAACTGTACACCACCCGCTCGTTCCATTCTGCATGTCGACGCGTACGACGCGACATCCACTTGTCCCGGTATCTAATGATGGCTGGTACGTCCTGCTCCGTCTTGCTCGCAAACTGAGTACTGATCCTTGCGAAGGGCAAACTGGACGTACCGCGGGAATCGCGTCAAGCCGTACATCCGCGCTACTATTCCTGGCTCGAAGGTCTCGTTCCGCATCGTAGTCGGCGCCATGGGGCGTGTGCGCATTACGTATCTGAAGAGCGCCGAGTTCGGGTTGGGCACAATCAAGTGCTGGGTGGACGAGGATGAAGCGCGCGGAGTGAAGGTTGCGGGTCATTGGGATTGGAAGGGGCTTAATACTGCCAAGTACGCATCCATCTTCTGCTCGCGTCACGGGGCTCCCCTAATCTAATACCGCGCAGTGTATTCGTCGTGGCGCGCGGCGTCAGTCAGGGCGAGCACGTTCTGACGTGTCAATTGCTCGAGGAAACGCAACATCCAGGTGGCGGCACCGAGTTCCGACTCATCGCCGTCGATGCTGCATAGCATATCTGCATTTCACCATCTATTTCTCGATATCCGGTACTCTCGCTTTTGCTTTGAAAGGGTTGTCTAGCTTTACTGCATGCTGTAACTGTAGCTCAGGTACTTTTCTCGCGCTGGTATTGGTCTTCGCTCGTTGACTGTAATTGTTGTTTTCGTATAGACTGCTTGGGATCCGTGGCTCTGTCCTTTCTGTGTCACATGGGCGACTTCTTCGTCACGTGCGGTCCACTCGATCCTCGATCCTGCCCTCTTGGAGTCTGGCCGTACATGATGACGATGCGAGACTGGCGGACATCGTCATCGTGAACGGCGGAGGATGTGGCTGTGAGAGGTCTCGTTTGAGACGGCATGTCCGCTCCTCGATCCTGACCGCGCGACGGACCCGCCGGTCTCCGCGTCGGTCCGCCACCTAACGGTTGACATTCGAATCTTAGATATGTGCTGCGCGCCGCTGCCCCTACTCAACAACCTTCTCAATCACTCCTCACTCTCGCATCTTACATCATCATGCCCGGCGTCCTCACGTACAGCCCTACGACGCGGAAGTTATACCTGGAGACGGGATACTCTACGACTCCCGTTGTTGCGTCTGTCCCTCGTGGTCCTCCGCGTTCTCGTGCACCGTCTCTGGCCACTATCGACGAGAAGCAGGAGGTCGGCGCGGGTCTGCATGAGTACGAGCTCGTCATGTCGTACGACGCAGAAAACCAAGCAGAGGAAGACGAACCCTCGACGCGCTCAAGCATCACTCCAGGGTACGTTTCAACACTGTCTGAACTATTTGTGAAACTCATCTCTTCTGCACAGTGGTTTCTTCGGGCTGCTCCTCGCGTTGTACCCCGTTGTCCTCGAGTTCACATCGAGTCAGAACGCAGAGAATCTTGGCGTACGTACTTTAGGCCCCCATATTGTCCCCATTCTCATTCTTGTTCACCAGGCATACTACGTGATCGCAGGCGCGGCTCTTTACTTCGCTGCATGCATAGAGTGTCTCGCAGGGAAAGTCCACAGCGTCGTCGCATTTCTCATCATTGTGCGTCATCTCCATCTCCAACCGCAGTGGAGCGGCCCTACTAACCACCTTCGTTCAGTTCTGGCTGTGGATTGGTTGTGCGGTCATCGCGCATAGCGTCTCTCTCGTCGCGCTTTTGCCTCAAGCCGGCGCCACGGATCGCAACGTCGGTGGCTACGCGGCGCTGTGGTTTGGGCTCTTGCTGAGTAATCTGTGTGTCGTGGGATATCAGCGCATGCAGCGGTATAACCGCGCACGATCTCGTGCAGTTCAAATATAAACTCGAATCGCGTAATTTATTTGTATCAACTAGAATATCGCCACATAATACTAGAATGTCTGCCACATAATGATAAAAATCTAACCTTTCAATCAAACTTCCCTCGCAGAGAATGTGATATCACCGCCGGCAAAGTCCAAGGCAGAGCGCTGGAACTGCTTTTAAGGCAGTTGCGCCACCAGATGCAAGTTGCAACACGAGGCTGCGGGCCGATTCCCGCGTGCACTCAGTCACATGAGATATAAAGGTCTCTTGCTCCAATATAGCTCCGCGAAGGCTGCCACTAGGGCCATGCTATTGCGAAGTTCGGGGACTTGAGGGGGGAAATCCGCGATGCGATGTGCCCATTCAGGTAATGGTCGCGCAAAGGTACATATAAGATCCCAGACTGTGCAAAGGTATTGGTACCTTAGTATAGTGGTATGGCGTGAAAGTTATTAAGTTTACTTTTGCCCATTGTCAAGCTGCTGGTTCGAGTACTCCCAGAATACACTTTTTGCCTCAAGCTTGAACCACATAGTCTCCAGATCATAATATCTCTGTCACCCCAATATGCATTGGAGGAGATGGACTAGAGTTACTGTTCGCTTCGTCACCGATGGTGCGTTCTGCGTCGGAAAGCGCGCAGAGCGGGACCTTTCTGCCTCGTGCAAGTCTGCCTCACGACGCGGACGGGAATCGGCCCGCAGCCTCGTGTTGGAACTTGCATTCGGTGGCGCAACTGCCTTAAAAGCAGTTGCAGCGCTCTGCCTTGGACTTTGCCGGCGGTGTATGTTGCAGCGCCGTGAGTGTGCATAAAAGCCGGCCGCGGTGCGCCGATGCCGCACCCTGTCTTCCCCTACTACTACTGGAGCTAGCTTACGGTGGGACCGACTCAGACTGCGGGCTGCAAATGCAATGCCTCGACCGTTTTCATCTTGCTTGCCGGGATTCACTAGGCGGAGCTGTGCCGGAGGTTATACCTCTTTGGACCTGTCAGGATACACCGCGGACCCTCGCCCGGCTGAGGCTGACCCTGTCCGTACTTGACCGCCTCCGAGATACCGGTCGTATGCTTCGCCTGAGGCTGAGGGATAGTCCGGACGCGCCCAAGCCCAAAAAAGCGAACGCACTAGTTTCGCGCTCCTATGAACGCTACGCCTCCCCCTAATCCAATTCTCACGCGCGCAGTGCAACGAGGCTACTTAGCAATTGTACCTCACGACCTGGACTTTCGTCTCTTCCCTCCCTCATCTCTACACTGGAATGCCGTCCCTCCTTCGTCCTACGGCTGTAACGCTCCTCGTGTTCAACCTTTGCTGGCTTGCATACCGGCTGTACCACTCTCAATTCGACCTCGACGTGTCGATAGGCCCCGCGACTGCCTCGGACGACACCCGGACGCTCTCGAGAATCCAGACGCAGACACAGAGGAGGAGACCAACAACAGGCGCGCATCATGAACTGGTCCTGGGGGACGATCCGTCTATCGTTTTGTCGGACGACGACGACGACGCAGAGGACGACCAGCCATTCATTTCCCACACGCCCACTCTCCCAGCGTATTGCGACGCGTGTGGTCCAAACGACGAGCTGTGTGCGAAATACGGGTGAGCTTAGGGCTGATTCGCCGGTCTGGGGTCTGGAACCCAGGATTGCTGACCGTCGTCTAGGGAGGCGTTCCTTGCGCGCTCACGCGCTTTCGATGGTGCCGGCGCACGCGTTCGGCGCATCATTCGCAAAGCCCAGGCTGGCGAACACATCAAAATCGCCGTCCTAGGCGGTTCGGGTGCGTGACATCGCACAGGTATGCGTCCGTATGGTTCTGACGATGGCTCTAGTCACAGTCGGCCGCGGCGTACAGCGCAACGAACGCTGGACTGAACTCCTGTACGAGTGGTGGACGGCTGAGTTTCCGAAGTCGAAGCTGTCGATGCGCAACGCCGGTGTCCCTGGGACCGGCACAGCGTACTTCAGCATGTGCTTCCAGGAGCACATAAACATGGACGCCGATTTCGTCATTACTGAGTTTGCCATTAACGACCTTGGGTGAGCTGAGGTGTCCTGTATGGTCGCCGAATACTGTGTTGACGGGGATGCAGGAGAGAAGAGGAGATGGCGAGCTTCGAGTGGGTGCTGAGGCGGACACTGGGGATGGCGAAGCAGCCCGCGGTCCTGAACATGCAGGTCTTCGGTCTCGAGTACCCTCGGATGGCTACTGGTGGAGACTATCATACCGGTCAGCAGCTGTCATAGGTTTTATGGCAAATGGCTGACCTTCCGCTTCCAAGCCGTCGCCAACTACTATGACACCCCTGTCATTTCCCTGCGTAACGCCGTCCTCCCGCAGATCATGGCGGACCCTGAGTCGGCGCCGTCTTACTTCAGTGTCACGCCGAAGGGCGGACCGGACTACAAGCACGTGAGCAAAGTCGCGGATGTGTGATTGGTTGCTCACCTCTTTATAGATCAACGCGCGAATGCACCGAGCGTTTGCGGACATCCTCATCCACTATCTCCGCGCACAGATATGCACCGTCGCTCGCAGACCGCAGACGCAAGAGGACCCCGCACTCGAACGGATACCGCAAACGACACTCCAGCAGCGCTTTGGGAAGAACCAACTCGCACCGGTCCTCAATCCGACTTGCGCCTCTCTGCGAGAAGCCCGTACGAAACTTGTAGCGAACACCACGGACGGATGGTACGCGCAATGAAGCATTGTCGTGTATCGTCGCTGACCCAGACCAAAGGGAGATAACCCGCACAACTGGCGGCAACTTCTATGTCGCGACAGAGCCCGGTTCTCGCGTCAGCTTCGTCACTCGCGCGGGCGTGCTGGGCCAGGTCCGCATAACTTTCATGCGAAGCACGATGGCCGGCCTTGGAGAAGTCAAGTGCTGGATCGACAATAACGAGCGCGACCCGGTCCTAGTCGACGGATTTTGGTGGCGTTATGTGAGCGTCATCGAGAGCGCTGTTATCTCGTCGAAGGCGACGCCAGGGGAGCATACTGTGTGGTGTGAGCTGACGGCCAAGTCCAATTCGGCAAGTGGGAAGACCACGTTCTGGATTGTAGGCGTAGACGGTGCATGAGGAAGGAGGAATGGTGCAAGTTCCAGGGCTGGACGTAGAAATTAGAGCATATTTTGGAAGGAAATACTGTACACTCATGTAATCAGATCACTCGTTGAATCCTTGGTCGACAAATTTTCGAGAGCCATAAGCCACGTGCAAGCAAAAAGACGGAGAATTTGGCGAAAATTGCTCAAACTGCCCGATGCGACCAGAGCCAGGAAGCAGACCCAGATAAAAGCGCTGTTATATCGTTGAAGGTGACCCCTGGAGAGCATATGGTGTGGTGCGAGCTGACGTCCGAGTTAGATACTGCCAGTGGGAAGGGCGTAGACGCTCCATGAAGAGCGAGGAGGGCAAGTTCAAAGGCCGCAGCTGGACGTATGTGGAGCATCTGTCGAAACCGAAAATTATAGAGTCCTGTGATCAGATCACTCGTTGAATCGTCGTTGGAACCTTCGTCGAGCCAGAAGCCAGGCGCAAGTATAGGACGCGAATATTTTGATAAGGAGAAAGTTCGAGGGTTATGGGGAGCGCAAGGTGCACCAAGGAACCAGAGCTATGGCAGTTCCAGAGGAAGCAGTCTAGAGAGCCAGAATTGGCACCACGGTCTTCAGTGCTGATAGTTCGAGGCCAAGTTACGACAAGGCAATTTCCGCACCTTGGGCTCTTACCACCATCTCGTTCCGCTGCCCACCTTGGACGCGTTATGCATTAAGCACAGAAAGAACTTACTGACACCTTTAGGCTCTCTATATGAGCGTCGACCCTTGCCCTAAAAGTCTAATGCCACAACTTTGGGAAGACTGGAACTTTGGGAAGACTGGGATCAGTTCCAGAGCACCTGGTCTTGCGTAGGAGCAACAACACACACTCCGCGACGTGCTTAATCTCAGTCTTATATCTGGGATCTTGGACTATCTGGTGGACTCTGACTCCTGACGTGGGCATGCATTTGCGGAACGGCGCCAACTCAACGCACCGTGCCGAGCCCCTGTTCCAACTCTTGGCTTTGTACCTCCACCTGCTCCGCCTTTGCTCGCTCTTTACGCCCACCCTCGCCATTCCTTTCTTCTAGACCCACTCCAACGATATGACGAACGACACGTATCCCAACATCGTCTCTCGGAACTCCATCGAGATGATTGTGCGTCCTGCTCGCCGTCGCCGACCCCAACGAGCTCACGCGTCGCAGCCGCTCAAGAACTCGACTTCCTGGTCTGGACTCTCCACTGCGACGTCTATCGGACAGTCGACGCTCATGTCCATGCTCGAGCACGACCTCGAAGACGTACGTCGTTTCGCCCCCTGACTCCTTTTCCGTCGTCAGTATCGTACTCACGCAGCACGCAGAGCCTCTCAGAGTCGCCGTCATGGGGATCGCTCGGCATGTTGCTTCTACGTCCCAGCGACGACAGTATCGACAGCATGGCGCGCCTCCGGTCTGACAGTATCACCAACCTCGCGGATCTGAGCGACAGCGCACTCACTGCTTCGACCGACATGACCAAGGCAGAACTCGCTGCGATCCTAGCTCCGTCGCCAACGCCGGACACAACGTTTTACGTTGCCAAGCCTCGTCCCCATCGCGCGTGGAACGGCGAGCCGTACAAGGCGCAGCGCCGCCCGTTCAGCATCCTCGCCGAGATGGGTCACGTCGTGAACGCCCCGGTCAAGGTACGTCGTCCTCCTCATCTCCTCCCGCCGCACTAATGCGCGTCTTCAGGAGTACGAAGTGCCGACACCGCTCAATATCGCGCTTCTCCCCGCGTGTCTCGTTCCCGGCCGGGCGGCGCGCAACACGGCGTGCACGGTCGACGACCTGCCCTCGTTCGACAGTCTGCAAGTTCTCTCGCACCTCAAACCCGCGCCGAGCATGGAGCAGATCAAGAATCCGAACGGCGAGATCCCTATCTTCATGGCGTCGGCGGCGCGTGGCGAGGCCTACGGCGCGCTGCTCGACGCTATCGGGTTCTCGGCCACCAGCGAAGTAGGGACGAGCGCGTCTCTCTCTGAGATCTACCAGGCGTATCTCTGAAGTCTGTCATCCCGTTCGTCGCTACGTCCCGACTTGTCGTGTTGCTATGAACTCCCCATACCTAATGATTAATCGTGACGGCAGAGCTTCGACCTATGTTCGGTCTTGGAGTTTTTGCATAGATGATCTGCAGTCAGTAGATGTCACTGGCCTGAACTTGATTGCCCACGCACAAACTGCGGGTTCCGCGCCCGGTAGCGCCGGGCGGCACTTGTCCTCCTTCCAGCGCCCGCATGCCTCGTGGTCGTCGCGTTGGCATAGAACGATGACCAGCTTACCGTCGACGCTCTCGTTCTTCACCCCGTCGTCGTCGACGCCGCATCCAAAGCGGGCGTCATTGCCTGCCAGCCCGTTTGCGACGGCGGTGCGCAGGCGTCCATTCGGCACCACCAAAAGCACGAAATATTGGTACGAGGATGGCAGCGTCGTATTTCTCGTAAGCTATATGAGATTATGAGCTCCTAAATATGCTCATAATGTCTATGTCTAGGTGCAGAAGACTCTGTACAAAGTGCACAAGTCTCTGCTGGCGTCTGCTGGCGAGCGCTTTGCCGACATGTTCGCCGTGCCGCCTCCAGGAAACGGCCTGGGCACTGAAGAAGATCCAATGATACTGACAGACCTCGGTGTGACTTCACAAGGATTCGAAGCTTTACTTTCCGTCATCTACATTTCGTGCGTTCCAGAGCCGCCGATCTCGACGATCATTTTCTGACACGATCGACAGCCTGCCACTGCCAACATTTACCACTGCCGATCTAGTCCATATTCTTCGTCTCTCGAGTCTCTTGCGCTGCCATACACTACGCCATTTTGCGCTCGATACGCTGTCGACCGTCCACCACGCGCGCAACATGTCTGCGCTCGAGATGTTGCGGCTCGCGAAAGAGTGCAACGTCGCGCAATGGGTCCTTCCTCCTCTCCTCGAGTTCTCGCGGCTGCGCACACCGCTGCCAGTCGAGCTCGGCGCGGAACTGATCGCGCGTCTCGCCCAGGCGCGAGACGTCCTGCTCTCTCGGCGCATCTCACTTATCTTGCACGGCGAAGTCGACCTCGGGGTCGTGGACGAGTACCGCGTTTCTGCGGGGAATGGGATGCTCCCGAGCATTGAAGAGCAGCCTGAAGATCATGTCGAGCACGACGAGTGCGGAGATATCATCCGTCGCGAGCTCACGCGGCTGCACGCGCTGTCCGCCGAGGAGGCGCCATTTCCGCCCGAAATTCTCGTGCGGTCGCTGCCTCACCTCCGCATCGACCTCTGTGCTCGGTGTTCGACGATGCCTATCACGGAGCTCGAGCTTCGAGTGCGCGCGTGGCTCGATCTGGAAGGCGATCTTCCGGCTATCGAAGGTATTCTGGTTGGCAAGTCGTAGCCTGAACTCTGTCGAAATTGTTCTTCTTGCTGTCGTGCTCGTCTCTCGTCTCTCGTACCTGTATCCAGATCTTTCCGAACCCTTTACACTGCGGCATTGGTCGGGGCTCCGACACTGGCTGATCCAGCCGCAATCGCCAACATGTGCCGCTTCCCAGTTATCGACCTTGCTCGTCTTCCCGGTGTGTCCTCACATAGAGGACATCTAAGTCAAGGTGTGGGCTGTTGGATATGGCCTGGCCTTCTAGTTTTGCACAGATCTCCCAGCCTTGCTGCCGCAGCGTTCTTTCGCTAAGGCGTCGGCTGCAAAAGCGACACCCGCCATTCGTCGTCGACGCGCCAGGCTATGCAATGGCAGCTGGAGCGCAGACTCAGACTAGTACCTCAATACCTGTCTCCTGACCTTTCTACCTGTCAACGTTCAAGCTAAGGTGGTGCGTCTTGAGTAGCGGAGCGCGGATTGGCTTCTGATGTGCGGCGTGGACTGACGCAGCCTAGAACTCACGAAGACAGCGCTGTCCCCACTGCCGTACGACGATAATTGTGGAACATAAATAAATGTGTCGTCAATCCCGCCATCCGTAGGTCTTTCCTCGCGACTACCATGATCGTTGCTTCCCTCGTTTCGCTGCTCCTCCTGTCCTCCAGCGGCAAAGCGTCTCTCCACCGCGCGAAGCTCTCCAAGACCAATCGCACAGAACTCGACCCCGAACGCGAGGCGCTGCATATCGCCTCCAAGTACGGCGCCTTCTCCGGCACCAAGCGGACGTTTCGCGTTGGCCCTCACGTCGTCGTTCGCGAGGATGACAACCTATACTGGACGCAAGACGGCCAGGAGGTGCTCAAGGGTGGCCATAAGGTTCCACTGACGAGTGAGTCGAACAGGTGTAGTCTATGGCGCGAGAGTCCATGACCATTAGTGATCATCGTCTCAAAGACTATGCCAACGCGCAATACTATACCGAGATCCAGATTGGAACTCCCGGTCAGACGGTATGTGCATCTACAATTGGACCGCATCGTTTACTGACCGTCGTATCTCCAGTTCAAGGTGATTCTTGATACCGGGTACGTGTCCGAGCTGTTCACTCTGTACGGGGCTGGTTTTCATCTCACTCCCTTTGCACACAGTTCTAGTAACCTTTGGGTACCCAGCACGAAATGTGATTCGATCGCCTGCCTCCTTCATGCGAAGTACGACTCGTCCGCCTCCTCCACCTACAAGGCGAATGGCTCGGACATCGAAATTGCCTACGCCGGCTCTGGTAACGTTACGGGGATCGTTTCCAGAGACACTGTCGTAATTGGCGACATGAAGATCCCTGGGCAGGACTTCGCTGAGGCTATGAAGCTGCCCGGCCTTGCCTATGCGTTTGGCAAGTACGTACACTGTGCTCCCCGCCGTGCGAGTCTGACAAGTATAGATTCGACGGTATGCTGGGTCTTGCGTACAAAAGCATTTCAGTCAACCACGTTACGCCTCCGTTCTACAACATGGTCGACAAGAAGATGGTCGACTCGCCCATCTTCTCGTTCCGCCTCGGATCCTCGGAGGAGGACCCCGGTGAGGTCGTCTTTGGCGGTATCGACGCGTCGCACTACAAGGGCTCTCTCACCTACGTGCCGCTCCGTCGCCTGGCGTTTTGGGAGGTTAAGCTTCAGGGCATCAAGCTCGGCGACGATGTAGTCGAATTGGAGGACACTGGCGCTGTCATCGACACTAGTTCGTGTTGTCAAGTGCTGCTACGCGTTTGGCTGACGTCCGGCAGGCACATCCCTAATCGTCGCCCCCTTCGAGATCGCCGAACTGATAAACTCTCAGATCGGCGCCAAACGGCAGTGGAATGGGCAGTATACTGTCCCTTGCGAGGCCCGCTCCACGCTTCCCGACTTCACTATGTCCGTCAGAGGCACGGAATTCGTCCTCACGGGAATGGAGTACATCTTGAAGCTTGGCGAGACTTGCATATCCGCGTTTACGCCCGTTAACTTGAATGTACCAGGCGGAGATCTTTGGGTATTGGGTGCGTCATGCGTCTGCGCTCAGATTCCGGGCACAAGCTGACAAACATACCCTAGGCGACATCTTCCTCCGCAAGTACTTCACCGTGTACGATTTCAACAAGAACGCCGTCGGCTTTGCAGAGTCTATCTGAACCACTTGTTGTACGATTATGAATACCCGTGTTTGCTTGGGTTGCACATTCCTGTTCATTTGCGGTAGAATGCATTTCTTGACAGATTCCCCAGAGACCCCCGCAAATGCACGAATTTGGGACTTTGAGGCGGACACTACTCAGATATATAACGTCGGTGGTATCTCCATGTCATTAGCTCGCTTGGACCGTTCCGGTCGGTTCAAAGCTTGGACCCAAACCACCAAGTCAATTGTCCCTCAATCGTTGGGATTTCTGGACCACTCAGATATTTAGGAGGCCCACAGATCCGTTGCCTTTGTAAGACCACATAAGGACGCTTCAAGATGTGGTTGGAGAACTCAACACGCGCTTTGTCTGCTTTGTGGTGCGCGGTCTCTGACCACAGTGAGCTCTCTACCTCCCTATAAAGAAGCATTCCACAGAGCCCATGTCGACATCACATCAGCACGGCCAAATGCAGTCGCCTTCCGCCCTCACTCTCCAGTCCTCGTCGGACTTCCGCGCTCTGGCCACGGCCACGCATTCGAACGTCCGGGAACTGGAGATCATGAAGCAACCTCTCAGCTGGAACGACGTTGCGATCTTTTTCGCAGGGTGTCCTACGAGGGTCTCGCGCGTCACTATCCACAACTTCAGTATCGCTGACATTCCATACGCGCTCGAACCGTCGTCAAAGGTGTTCGACGACCTTCAACTTGTCTATACGGCGACAAAACCAACTCAGGTCACCTCCACAGTCGCTCTCACTAGACTGCCAAACATCAGCCTCTATAGGAACATCTCGATCAAGCTGCGTCCCGCGGACGGGCTGCCTGGCGATGACGTGATACGCGAGTTTGTCGAGTTCTTCGCAAATGCGTTTCCGAGAGGTCGCCATTCGGCTCAGGTCGTCGTGACAAACGGAGTGCTACGTCTCACCGTGCAGTGCATCGGCCAGGACAACATCACGCGGACGTTCAATCGCGGCATCTCCCTCTACAACCCACTCGAAACTCTGCCTAACTCGAATGATGGGCAGCGGATTACAGGGTTCGCGTATCAGCACCTTGCCACTGCTCTTCAGTACTTTGTACCACCGACTGCGCGCCAGCAAACTGTGTACGGTCCCCTCGCCCAGCTGAACGCTCTTCGACTTCCGCTGAGCTTGCTGCAGGCGATGAACTCGGTTCGGCTTGCCAAGTACTTCAAACGGCTTCGGACACTCGAGATCGACTGGGACATCCTCCAGCCCAACGTTCACTTCTCATTTTACTGTCGCTACAAGTTACCGGACGACAGCCTTCTCACCGTGAGAACCATGCGCATCTACTCCGGCGGGGAGCCCGGTGTTGCTATCGTACTTCCGGCCCTGGCTATCAGCCAGATCATGAACTTTCCACAGGGCCGGGTACAGCCACCAAAGCTGTATCTGTCCCCGGGCATCACGCTGCAGGCCACAGAGGTGGAGCGATCATTCCTCGAGAAATTTTTCGACGGCGTGGTGGAGGAATAGGTCAATTGCCAGATTCACGATGTACATTCTCTACCCAGTACCCATTACGCAGTCTGTGATCTGGATCGCGAAACTCAAGATGCGCAGGGAGGTTATCCAGGCTCGGTTTCGACTATTACGTTTACGAATTGAAGTCAAGACTATTGATTACAATGCGTCGGCCCCTTGCCCACTCAATGGACGTCGTCAGGTCGTCTTCTCCTATCGCCGCGGAAGCTTGCCGTAGGTGCAGTATGACCCGGCACGACAGAATGGAGAAGAAGAATCCTTGGAGCCTAGTTAGTGTGCGTATCAGCGGAGCCGATCACGATTTCAAATTACTGAACTCACATGCGAATTTCGTCCCCAATGGCAGCCTAGGAAATTGTTCAGTTTGAGCACGAACAAGATAACAACGCTGTACCGGTCCCGCGATAATGAGCGTCAGATTTGTGACAGAAAGGACTGTATCGCGAAGTGTACGTCAGCTGTAGTCTTCTGAAAGGATTGCGTGACCGCAAAAGAGACGCACGGAACGAGCAGGTGAAGTAGATTATTCCTGCAGATATCAGATTTGACCTGTGCCTGGGTCCCACAATCTTACCATCGCGATAGAGGACGGATAGAATGCTGGAGGCACCAATCCTGACTGTAAGCGGTTGGATGAGCGAGAGCGTCGGAGCATCGATGTTGTACGTACCGTCTCTAAACCCTTTCACGACAGTCATGGACAGAATCACTGCGGCCGTCAGAAGCGCTCGACCTGACAGAGATGACGCACATAGGTCAAAGGAAGACAGCAGAACGTATCCGATCCAGTTGATGTGCCCTGATGTTTCGAGTGCGCATCCTGTCAAAGTGGGAGAGAATAGTGACATAGGCGTCACTGAACAGCAACGAAAAGTTAGGGCGCACTCCAGGCGACTAGAGGCAGTGTAGACTCACATATGCTGCTCCCGGCGTACAGTGTGAGGAGATACGTGACGGGAACTATAGTCGCTGCCAGGGTACCGCATAACCCGACGATGACCCGGCGTTGCGCATCCCAGAGCGCCCATGTCCGCATGATGAGTATTGCTGAGGAGAAATGAGCTCATATCGACAGCTCTCGGGCGTTCAACCCACCACACGCATTGATTGTTACAAGAAAGGTCCACCCTATGTGTTATCAGTAACACTACAAGCGCTCGTACGTCGGGTACGCACATACGGTGAATGAGAAGACGTGGCGACATTGGGTCTCGCTCAATCTCGAGGCATCCGCTAGGCGACAACGATTGAGCGCCGCGCATCCCGATGACGGAACACGCACCCCATAGGATCAGGATGATTTGCGGCCAGATGAGGTAGCGCGCCATAATAAACAGCGCCTTGCCGATCCCGAAGGACGCCTTCCAAATGAGATCGTACTCGCATTGGGCGGTTACTATTTGCTCCCATAGCTGTGCGACGGGTTAAGCCTCAAGAACCATGGAGCGCCAGTACATACGACGATGATTGCTCCAGCCACTATTGAGGTGAGCTCTCGCGCCGTGATAACATACCTGAAGTGAGGAAACGAACAGTGCAAATACTGTGCCTGGCTGAGCATCGAAAGGCATGCGCTGGAATTGGAAGATACGTACTGAGACAAGTTGCGTGCGCTGAACGAGCGAGATCACTGCGGCGTTGTCCATAATGTACCAGAGAAAGAAGAAAGGGGCGAGTGCCTACGATAGGCGCGAGGAGAAGGTACCAACTTGCGGACATCGCGTCTTATCCAATTCCAACTGTTACAGGCAAAACGGCTGTGTGTTTCGGTAGGGGTCTGCGCCGACAAAGCGATGAATCACCGAGTCCAATGAGGGACGCAGAAGTGGGCATGACAGAGTTAGAGCGCCGTCGATGCGAATGTTACTGTGGAGCGCGCAACACCCAGCGCCTGAGCTGCAGCAGTCGTAATGGCGACAAAAGATCAGATTCCAAGATTCTGATAATGTCCAGCGGTAGACGGACGGGCCGCAACCAGACGTTCTAAAGTTTTTCCAGTCCACGAAAACGATCCGACAGCGCTCGACTGGATGCGAGTCACGTCCGGACACAAAGAGTATCTTGACGCTGCGTAAAGTATGTAGCATCGTGCGATGTGTAGGCACGATTTTTGGATTGCAAACTAGCAAATGAACGAGCACTGCAAGCAAGGGCACTGTATATGTGCGCGCGGGATGCGCAGAAGTTGCGGACCCTGGCCGCCAGTGCATGACGAAACTCGTGTGATACCGCCCCGTAAGGAAGATTCGGAGAGTGTATAGAGCCGCGAACGTCCAAAGCGCCTGCTCGGGTGGTAGTTAGAGGGCAAGGTGGAACGCCGAATTCCGGACCGATGTCGGCAGCCGGGCCCGGGCTTGGCGTCCGCCATCGGTGCTCGCAGCAAGACCCTTACGCCTGACCACATGACTGATATCAGGGGAACAGGTAACACCAATCTTCCTCTCCCACAAACACCCACACTCATACTGCAGAATCATCGCAATAATACAAACCATTCCCTCTCTCGGGCCGCCATGAGTCAGCCCCAGGTCCACGCGCTGACAGTTCCTGTGATCGTAATGGCCCCATCGTCGTCTTCTTCAAGCACCGCAGATGCTTGACGTAGGTGCAGAATAACACGGCACGAGAGGATCGAGTGGAAGACTCCGTGGAATCTGAAGAGGGACACCGACCCTGGTGAGGCGACTGGCTTGCGCGAGTGGGAGTGGATAAATGTAGAGCTTACATGCGTAAGAGCTCGATGAACTGGGTCTGCAGGGCGAGATAGTCAGTAAGGAAATAGTTACAGTGGGTCAGGGAGGATCTTACTGGTGCAGTGGCGATGAGGAAAAGATTGAGCAAGGAAAGAGCTGTCGAGGTTGAGATCTGGGCTCACGGCCGGGAGGAGTTGAGACTCGCACCAAATATGCACGTGAAGTAGATTATCCCTTCATGACAGAGCGAATGAGCCTAGAGTTGCAGGCAAATGTTCACCCGTTCACGTACCATCGCGATAGAGCACAGAGATCACACTCGTAACTCCTCTCCGGGCTTAGCAACTTCGAAGTCAGGTGCTACGACAAGTGCAAGCAAGGTTCCACGCACCGCCTCTGTGCACCTTCGCAACTGTCATAGACAGAATAACTATCAGTCCCTGCCTGTGAGTGTCCCAGCCGTTCATTCTTTGGTGTATGGGAGACGCACCTAAGTCAAAGCACGCCGAAAGAACGTACGCAATCCATTGCGAGCGTCCGGATTGCGGTAAGGCGCACCCAGTCTGAGTTGGCGAGAGTGTTGCGAGCGATATAACTGCACGACCCAACGACTGTTACCAGGCCAGTTGCGGGAGATAATTTGGATGGAGATAGAAACGGGCGGAGACGTACAGTGCGCGCTGGCGATGTAAAGATCCGACACGTAGAGCGAGGGTATTATCCCGAAGCTCAGCATGACGAGCAGGGCGAGGAGGGTCGGGCGGTGTGCGCCCCAAAGCGCCCAGGTACGCATGATTAGGATTACTGGACAGTGACAGAAGCGCTCAGTTTCAGCAGAAGTTCAGATTAGAGGGATTAGAGCTGACGTACGGCATGCAATCGCAACCGTAAAACACGTCCACCCTACCACGGCCAAACGTTCTGAGTCAGCCTGGCTAGGAACCAGAGGGAATGCCACATAGCACCCACAAACGGTATACCCAAACACGATGTGGCAGCGCCCAGCGCTTATATTCGCAGTATCCGCTACCCCGATTCCTCAATTTCATCCACCAAATAGACGCACGAGAAGGGAGGAAATGCGCACAGAAGAGGACAACTGCAAGTTCCGGCCAGACGAGATAACGTTCGAGGAGGAAGAGGATCTTGCCCGCGCCCCAGTAAGCTTTCCAGACGAATTCATACTCGGCTTGGAAGGTTAGAGCGTATTCCCATGCCTACAGAGGACGAGTAAGTAAGTCAATCAAATAGAGATTTGAGCCAGGGGGAATGTGTGCGTACGAAGACGGCCGCGCAAGTCACTGTCCCAGTTAGCGAACACGACTAGAACGATGCTGCAGAACACACCATGGACATACTACAACAGATAAGATACAAATATCAGCATGAGCCCATACACATTGCAGGTGATGGACGTACGCGAACGATCTGAGTGCGCTCGAGCAGGACTAAGACCTCGTCCGGGCTCATGCGTGGGCGAAAGAAAGAGCGGGCAACCGATGGCAGCCGGATAGTTCTAAATAAGTATCCAGGTGCTTCGGGCTTCTGAGGGCGAGGCGCTGCACACATTGGCGCGGAAACCGACGCGTCTGATACGAAGACGCTGAGCCTGCCGTTGTTGACCTCCGCGGACTGATGCGGGAACCCGCATTGGTCGGAGGGCATCGGAATTGGTCGACGTGGGGGAGTTGCACTGTCACCTGAGTCGTTGGGATACGCCAAAAGAGAGGGCGTTCTCAACCGAGACGGTCGATTTGGGCGAGTATAGACGTGACCCTTGAGCTTTGAACAGTTTACGCAGTTACCAGAAGACATCCATTGCCGATATCATATCAGGTACGCAGAAATCTTGCCCTAAGTCCAAGGCAGTCATTTTGTATCCCGCGTGCCGTCGCGCCCGTCTGTAGAGCTGTCTGTAGAGCTCATGCGCCAGCAGACGCGACGCTGTTGAGCCTGGGTTCAGTATCCTGGCTAACCCACGACAAGACACAACCCACAGAGCGCAGAGCGTAGAGCGGAGTGTTGCACCTACATCCCTGAACAAGGGCGTATGATCCAGTTCTGCAGTGGGTTAGAACGTCGAGGCCGAGTCTCGAGAGCAAGAGGAAGGTCAACATCAGGACCAAACACTCCGCGCTGTCACCGAACCTTCAGAAAAGACTTGCGACCACTGATTCAGAACCAATCCACGCTGCGAACGCCCTAGTTTGATTGAAAGAAGCTACGAATGTACCCCGACTTCGCAAAGTCCCCTACAAGGTGGTGGCAAGATCCTCCACCTGTGCAATCTCATCCGCGCTCGCTCCTACAGCGTTCTGTTGCAGAGTCAGCTCTGGGGAGTAGAATATGAATAGGAGTCAGGCGTACCTTCGTCACCTTGCCCAGCTGATGCTCAACGGTGTCGGCGACGCCAAGCTGCTCGCCCAGTGCAGTCCGCGCACGCGCGATCTGGAACTGGAGGAAGAACTTCGGGCCTTTGAGCTTCGCGAGGACAGCGCTCGTGTTGGGCTGGGACTGCGAGTAGTTTAACAAGATATGCGGAGCTAGTCTGAGGAATTGAGACGTACGCGAACACCTGCTTCGACGGCGAGGTAGACGTTCAGCTGGTTCTGGAGGAGGTCAAGGTCGGCCTTTGCGGGGTCACACGGCGTTTTGAAGCTCTCCCTGCAAATTCTATAAGATGGAGACCAAAGCAGGGCAAATGAGACGCACAGCGCAAATCCGACTGGGGAAAGCTTCGACTTTTGGAAGTCGATGCTGCTGAAGGAGACGCCGTTCGACGTCACGTCTGGCACGCCCGGGATAACTTCAACCTAGGACGAGGGTCAGCCATATGCGAGTGTTGTTTTGTAGCAGCATACCGAAGGGTTGCAAGTTACACCGGAAAGACCTGCAAGGGAGTCCGCGACCTCGGCCGGGAGCGCCACGCTGCCTGTCACGAAGCAGGGGTTCTGGCGTTTCGACAAGGAGACGGGGGCTGTCACGTCGCGTCAGACGCGTTCTAGATTGCGTACGAGCAGAACAGCTCCACTCACCGCTGAGAACACCCGAGACGAGGGCAAGGGCGCAGACGATAACGGAGGATTTGGCGAACATGGCGATGGCGAATGAGCTACCAGAGACTCGGCGAGGTGGATACGAAGTAGAACTGGAAAAATGGAGGTGGGAGAGGAACCAGTCCTGAGCAACGACGAGGGCGAACGAGGCGGGAAAGGAAAACGAAAGGTCGCGTGGGCGCGATTTTGTATGGGCGCCGAGACCGCGACGGCTGTCAGGGCGACCGGCTCGACGGATCCGACGGCGATTGTTTCTCACGCTTCTTGACCAGCTTCCACGACGACCGCCTGCGCGAACACAGCAGACTGTGTCGATAGAGTATATTCTGTGCAACCTACATACAAGCCATCGGCGACTATGCCTCTGTGTGATCGTTCTATGGGGAGCATCAGCCCGTGACCTTCAGATTTCATAACGGCAACACTCCTCCTATCGCTGCCGACGCGTCCGTCACGTGCAGTCTTGCTTCTCTCAGGGTGCATTCATCTGGCGCTGGTCTGGATGTCCGGCTATTCTCTGTCGCGAGCAGTCCGGAGCGCCGCAGCCGGATTGGCTTACCCCACGGGGATGTGATGGCGAGGGTCCACCCAAAGTTCAAGGGGCGCCCCTCGCTCCTGACGGCGTACCACCACCATCGTCCATGGCCGACATCGAGAAGAAGCCCCTCGAGGACGTGGAGCACTCCTCGCACGAGGAGTATGCCGACGCCTCGAAGCAACAGGTGCCGCCTCCTCCCGTGGAATTCTCGGAGGCCGAGGTCAAGAAGCTCTACCGCAAGATAGACTTTAGGTGCGTCTTCGTTGAACGCGTCTGTGTTGTGAGGACCAACCTTGCTGCAGACTCATGCCGATATTGAGTCTGATGTATCTCCTCTCCTTTATGGACCGCGGTGCGTCGCTATCGACCTCAATGCTCCTGTCTGTGCTCATTGATCACCAGGCAACATTGGTAAGATCTCACATAAGCACGCGTGAATGACGCTAACACCATTCAGGCAACGCGAAGATTCAAGGTCTCGTGGACCAACTCCACCTGACGGGAAATCGCTACAACATCGCGCTGGTGCGTACAGGGCTATATCCGCTTATGGAACGTTACTCAGCGGTCTGCCAGACCATGTACTTCATCCCGTACTGCCTGTTCGAGTGCCCGGCGAAGTGCGTACCCTATTCTGTGTCCTACGCTCAACTTACATCCCGTTGCAGCCTTGTGCTAAAGAAGTTTCGTCCATCTCGGTACGTGTTATTCCTCTTCAGCTACAGTCAGCGAGAAACCATATATCTACGTAGATGGCTCCCTGGAATCACCGTACGTCGCAACCCGATTTCTCACTCCCGTTTTCACGTGACGTTGTAGGTGCTTTGGGGAATCGTCATGTGCGTACGCTCGAAGCTTGTTTACATGTGCAAATTTTGACGTAGCTGCAGGACGCTCATGGGCCTAGTTACGACTTATCCTCAACTCGTTGGCGTCCGCGTCTGCCTTGGAATCGCCGAAGCTGGCTTGTGCGTGTCAACACTTAACCTTCGTTCACTGCCCTAACGGATCTGCAGATTTCCCGGTGTCGTCTACTAGTATGCATATTCTACCTCCCTCCGACGCACAGACATCTCATCGCGCATAGTCTGACGCTTTGGTACCCGCGCAATAAAACGGCATATCGTATTGGCCTCTTCTTCGGGGCTGCGACGCTCGCGGGCGCATTCTCAGGCCTGCTCGCCTATGGTATAAGCTTCATGTCCGGTGTTCGCGGTCGGTTGGGCTGGTCGTGGATCTTCGTGAGCGACTGAGATGGAGTATGCATTTTCGTCTGATGATATTCTTTCTAGATTCTGGAAGGGATCGCAACTGTTCTAGTCGGCGTCTTGGCGTTCATACTCTTGCACGGCGCAGACTTCCCGGGGTGCGTCTAAAGCGGTCGAGTCAACACGGCCGTTCAGTGTTTCCCAGAGCGGCCAAGTTCCTCACGGACAACGAGAAGGCGTACATTATGTGGCGCAAGAGTTCGTCAGCTCTAGCCTCCCAGTATCTCGTAACTGATAACACGCTCAGAGTATGACAACTCCGTTGTTGGAGAGGCAGAGCACTTTAAGATGCGCTACGTGTGGTCAGCACTCGGGGATTGGCAGGTGAGTTCCTACTCGAGCAGTCGAGGGATGACTTACAATCTCGAATTACAAGCTCTACCTCCACATCCTCGTCTACATGAGCATCATTTGCCCTCGTACGTCGATCATTCCAACACAACGACTTCTGACCCAGAAACGCTCCGCAGTCTATGGCATCTCGCTGTTCTTGCCGTTAGTTCCCCCACTTCGGTATCCGCAGCGTTTTCCTACTCATGACCCGTTCTCAGGTCCATCATCAACGGGTTCGTCTTCATATCTGGCAGTACTCGTGCACAACTGATGTGTCTGTACAGATTTGGCTACACGACAGCAGTTACGCAGCTGCTCACCGTTCCGCCATACGTCTTCGCCAGTACGCCTGTTCCTCTGACTGCACGGGCCTCCATCTCACTCTTTGATAGCCATTGTCCTGCTCTTCTTTGCGCACTTCTCGGACAAGCATCACCTTCGTTGGCCGTTCATTGTTGCCGGCCAGCTGATGTGTCTGGTGTGTTCGTCCCCACGACGTTCTGCTGACGAGGCTGACACCACGGAGGTTGGCTTCGCTATTAACATCTCCGACACCTCGCGTGGAGCTAAATGTGAGCTCTCGCTCACGGTCTGTGGCGGAAAGTACTCACGAGTAGCACGCAGACTTCGGGACGTTCCTCTGTGTCGGTGGTTCATACTCGGCGTTCCCAATCCTCATCGCCTGGCTCGGTAACAACGGTACGAGCCTTCGAGCAGTATTTGTTCCAATAGATTTCTGACGCGCGAGCAGTCGCTGGCCAGTACAAGCGAGGCGTCGAGATGGCGGCTCACATCGGTATCGGCAACTTCAGCGGCGCCATCGCGAGCAACATCTTCCGCTCGCAGGATGCTCCTCGTTACGCAGTTGGCCGTACGTACTGACTCACATATACTAGTCCTCCTGCTGACCTGTTGAACTTTGGTAGATGGTGTCGAGATGGGCTTTGTCGTAATGGGTCTCATCACGGTGCCCATCCTAGTCTTCATCTACAAAGGCATCAACGCGAAACGCGACCGCGAAGAGCTCGCTCACGACGGTAAGGCACGGTACAACGCAGACGAACTTAGGGAGCTCGGGGACCGTGCTCCGGACTTCCGTTATACGATCTAACTTAGGATGGTGAGTGGATCCATGCAGGGAGACGTGTACGCTGATCCCGTGTCGGACGCCGACTCTTGCAGTGTGTTTCCTGTACGATTATCCTACGTGTGCAATGTGAATGACATGCAAGGTCCAGGCGGTGCCACTGCCCGTGTATCCCAAGTTAATCGTCGGTCTTCGGGATCCTCGGGCGAGGTCGCGTCCGCTTAACTTCCTGCCAGTGGATGTCTGGTGAAGATGTTTCAAAACCACTCGGATCTTCGACTCGCGCTTTATCCGCGTTCCAGTTCGTCCTAATACCCTAATCATCTCGACACGCCCTCAGTCCTTGGGTACACTTCTCATTTGCGTGTAGCGCCAGGCGCTCCGGCGTTCTGTGCGACCCAAAGCAGACTCCCGAGCGCCTACCCGATTTTCCTGTGCCAGCAAACGGCATGAGTTCGCCGAAGGCCTCCATGAGCCGCTGAACGTAAAAAGCATTTTCTGCAGCTCTATGGTAGGACGCGATGGCATTGAATGGAAGGTGCGCGGGGGCGACAGCAAATTGATCATCCCGGATGACGCTTGACGTTGGCCGTTCGAGCGGCACCGCACTCGCAACCTCCGATCCTCACGGTCAGGAGGTGTTCACCGGGCACCGTACGTGTGGGTCCATTCTTGCCTTTGAATTTGGTGGGGTATAAAAGCGTACCTAACTTTTACCAGCGTCGTCTCACCTCCCTTTATCATTTTCTCCGCCGGTCTCCTCTTGGACTACCTACCTTCAGGCTCTTACTCTTATAATGCGTCCTACATTTCTCCCTCTCACTCTCGCGTTCGGGGCGGTACTCGCAATGGGTGCTCCCACCACGTCTACACCGCTGTACCAGAACATCCATTTCAACTGCGGCGTGCAAGATGTTGTCCCCTCCCTCCCTGCGGGACAGACGATGTTGACGGTTCCGAATGACGCCAAGTCCGTGTTGCGCTTTTCTTTCGGCTCGCTCTCGCTGATTGTTGAACTCCCAGGCCACGCTTTATCACTGCTGGCGTCGGTGTCCAGAACTACACCTGCTCCGACAAGGGGACCTACACTTCCGTACGTGGCCCCTCTTGCATTGCGTCTCCACTCGCTCATTCATTCTGCACGTGTACTTCAGATTGGCGCGGTCGCATCTCTCTACGACGTCTCCTGCCTCGCACACAACACGCACATCTTCCCCACATCCAAGACATCCTCTTCACCTCCACCTCTCTCTCCGCCTCTCCTTCCTCTGCATCGCAAAGCATCCTAAACGTCCTCCTCCTCGACGCAGTTCTCAAAATCGGCGACCACTACTTCAGCTCTATAAACGGGACGCTCACGCCCGTATTCGATTTTACGAATTCTCTCGAGGACAAGACGCAATTCGTCGCCAGTAAGAAGACAGGGAACGTCAAGAGTCCGGATGGGAATGAGAATGTGGATTGGTTGGAATTGAAGACTGTGGATGGGAGTTTGGCGAAGTATACGTTCAGGTTGGATACGAAGGCGGGTCAGCCGCCGGCCTCGGTGTGTTTTCTCGCATTGTGTAGTGCGTGCTGTAAAGCTCATCGTTGCAGTGCACGCCTGGGACGTCGGATATCTCGGTACCTTACGCGGCACAGTACTGTACGCTTCTCAGTTTTGTGGAGCTTGGTGCATGATGCTCACGCTTTTCGCAGGGTTTTACAACTAGGCACGCCAGGCAGAGCTCTGTGGGTCGATCAGTGCACATTTACGAGACTCTATAATATCTTACGGACTATTGAATGACGACGCCTGTTCTACTGTTCACGACATTACCGTTGAGACTTCACGAACATTTAAGCCGAGGTAATTGTTCGAAAAACATCCTATGCATTGCTTGTATCGTGTACAGCGGAAGAGCAGGTGTAGTTAAGTGACTAATAGCGTATACAGCGCGAATTTTTACAGTGCGAGTCCATGAGTGTTCTGTCATGTCGTAATCGTAAACCGAAAGCATCGTCATCTCCGTCCTCATACGCGTGCATCGGCACCAGGACCGCCAACAGCAGTCCTATGCGTCATCCCGCTCCCATTACCGTACTGTCCCATGCCGTACCCGCCCGCACCAGCACCAGCACCGCCCATCATACCCGACGCGTCAAACGGCGCGCCGTTCGCAGCCTCGCGCGCGCCGACACCCCATCCGCCCGAACGCGTGAATGGCAGCTGCGAGCTGACGGCGTCGGCGTGGAAGGTGTACTCGAAGTACGCGGGTCCGCCGCGCGGGAGGAGCAAGTGGTTGAATCGGAAGTCCCAGACGGAGGCGAAGGTCTGGCGGAATGCAACGAAGGCGGTCGCGGTGCCGATGAAGGCTCCCGCTACGACGTCGTACCAGTTGTGGACTGCAATGTCGAGGGAATCATCAGCGACATACAAGGAAAAGAAGAGAAGCGAAGCAAACGTACACTCGTCGATGGTGAGCGCGCCAGCGATGAGGCATGCACCGAGGATAGGCGCAAAGAACAGAATCATCGTCCAGTACGCCGGGTTATGCGCGCTCATGACCTTCAACTGCGCGTTGAAGTACAAGCTCAAATAAATGAGCCCGGCAAACGCAGCGGTGGAATGGCCACTGGGCATGCTCTCGAGACTGTCGTCGATCTGGTTCTTGTCGCCCGTGCAGACGCTGCGGTCGTACATGATGCCCTGGAAGCCGTTCCCGCGCTGGGGACCGTTGATGGGCACGTTCGGCTTGCACACTTCGTAGAAATGCGGGCGCAGGCCTCCGATGAGCCATTTGATCCACACCTGGAACACGGCGGCAGTGATGAGGGATTTAAGCAGGCCCATGGTGGTGGTGAAGAGGTCCTCGAGACTGCGTCGGCGCGCTTGGAAGAGGCAGAAGAAGAGGAACGGCGCGAAGAAGGCGATGAGCGCCGCAGCCCAGATGGGCACGATCTCTCGGCGCAAGGGGTACGCGAATTCGGGATAGACGATGTTCCCGTCGATGCTGTTGACCGGGAACGAGCGTGACGGCGCCGGCGCTGTAGACGCATGGTTCAGCTCAGGTCACGTGCTAGACGCGTCGTGAACTCACGAGCTTCGTAGATACCCAGTCCCAGCGCGCCCATGAGGGCCATCGTCACCAAGTCGACGGCGTTCAGCTTGAGCCAGCCCATTAACGAGAAGCGCGGTCCCGCCGTCGCGCCTTTCGTCGGGTTCACTGGCGTGCCGGTCGCGTTCGTCGTGGTCGCCATGGCGAGAGCTCGGTAGGCGCTGGTGGCGAGGGGGGAAAGGAGGGAGAGAGGGTTCCTGCCAAGGTGGAGACGCGGTCGCGCTTTTAAAGTTTTGGCATCCACTCGGTGACGTCGCGCACGACTAAAAATAGCCGCAATGACGCATCGAGGCATGTCAGTATTTTGCTCCCGACGGCTACCAAGAGATTCTGCAGGCCGTAAAAACGAATACTGCCAATATTATATTAGTGCTGGAGGCAAAGTTGTGGTCATTACGAAGGTGAGTAGATAATACAATAGGTCAATGTGGAAACTATCCGCGCGTTAGGAGTCCATTCGTTCAGATCGTTAAGCCCCACACAGCAAGCAGAGCTCCTGCAAGCAGCGAGTGGCCGAGAACGAGCCCTCGCGGAATCCTCCACAGTCTGAGCCGGCGAGGAAGAGGAAGAAGACTTATTCGTCGATGCCAGTGCGTCCGGGTACTTCGAAGCCTGCGATTTCCCAGGTTGAGCGACCAGCTACTCTATGCGAGTGAAGTGCGCACCTCTGCGTTGAACTCATCCTTGGCGGAATCACAAGCTTTGAGCTGGGCCTTGAACTCGGCCTTACCCTGCAGCTCCGGGAGGATGTGCGAGTCGTGGAAGGGCAGGTCACTATCTGGGTAGTACGTTTGGACGACGGAAGCGAGCGTGGCGTTCCATTCCGCTCCCCAGAGACACTTGGAATCGCGTGACCTCTGCGCCGCGTCGACGATATCTTTCCCGGACGAGTCGGAGCTGTTCCGAGCGACTGCCTACGCGACTCGGAGTCAGCATGCAACGTCTATCATGAAGAGCGCCTAATAGCGCACCATTGCTGCAGTGTACCACTTCTCGTGAGAAGTACCGCACCTGATCACCTGCTCTCTATACAGGCTCTTCCCTTCCGCCACCGCAAGAAATTGCGGGTCGTCGTTCGGAATGCTATGATCATGGTAGATCACTTCCTCGAGGGCGTAGAGCGTGGCGTTCCAATCCTCTCCCCACTGGCAGTTCAAGTACACCAGCTCCTCGGCCGCCTCGAGGTCGGCCTTCGCGTCCGGAGGTTTGGCGGCTGCCAGTGAGACGGAGACGGAGAGTACACCGGCGAAGAAAGATAGAAGAGTTTGAAGTTTCATAACGGAAAGTGAAGAAGAAGCGTGAAGACAGCGGCGAAAAGAGCTTATTCAGACTGATGCCTCCCGCACATATATATATCTGATGCTCGGCGCCGTGTGACCGTTCGAGGTACCGGAGGTGGTGTAGCGCAAGTGTTCCGGACGCCCTGGAACAGCTTTGAAGTACAGTAGCACAGCTATGACGCTGTGGAGGTGGCCGCACTTGCGCCGAGAGTTCGGATGGCTACTCTGAACTCGGGTGCAGAATGGGGTCCATATAATCGAGCGGCTTGAGCCACATGGTGCAGAGCAAATTGCATGACAGACAATTCTGCACACCGTCAAAGGGCCACCTTCAACCTGGTACGGATGCAGGACCTTGTCAGAGCATGTTTAGTTGTGAATGGCGGCTTCCTCGCGTGCCTATCCTTCTTGTCGTCGGCGAGCAGCACCCTCAAACTTCTTCCGCGGAGGGGTACGAAGTACAGTGCGAGACACCTGAAAGAGCGCAAGCTCGGGCATCCGTAACACAGCGTGCCGCGCGCCAGTAACCGAGTCGAACTTGGGGAGACCGCACAGGACTTGTCGATATGGAGCGTGTCTACGTTTGCAGAGGTGCTTGTCACAGTCTCGCACATAGGCTGGCTATGCTCTGTAGCTCGCTGAGCAGCCAGTACGGCCCAGATGTTTAGAAGACGTCGGTCGACTCCAGGAGCCAGTCGAAGGCTTTGCCATCGGTCAGCACGGGCGCGCAGCATGGTCGTCGGTGGTGTGGACAGTAGTTCTGCTGGTTCGATTCTCCGTTGTGGGCGTCGCGGCTGGGGAACGGAAAAGGAGGAGCGGGGCGGTGCTTGAACCGCACGGAGAGCAAGCCTGTGCTGGTGCAGGCTGCGACGCGCGTCCCGTCCGGGGTTACGTCGAACGCTGTAATCGCCTACGCCTGCGTCAGCATTAAGCGCGCATATGATATCTAAGAAAGCATAGATGTACCGAGTTGAGTTGGATAGTCCGCCGCGGAATACGGACGCGCGTGGGCGGGATCTCGAGCGCGGGACAGCTCGCCATGAAACTCGTCTACAATGCGTCAGCACCATGAACCCTGGACAACAACAAGGACAATACGCACGCTGCTGCCTGACTCCCTGGCGACGAGCCCGGAGTCGTGCGAAACGTTGACCTTGCCATGCACGCTCGTCGATCCTTCCCGGTAACACGATATCCAAAAATCTTCAGAGGCGATAACGGATTCCCGTACGTCGGAGATAACGGAGGGAAAATCGTGTTGAACGGTCGTATAGGGCAGCGTCGGGATTTCGGGGACGGACATGGTGCGCAGGGAAGAAGAGGTACGGGAAACGCCGCAACTTGGCCTTCGCCTTCGCAGTGCCCTCCTCGTTGCGTCACGTCCTTGCTCGCTCAGCAGGCAATATTACCATGCCGTTGCGTCAGCACATACTACAACTCCACCGCTCTACTGCTCAACAACGCTGTAAACATAGGGGGAACTGCGAGCGAAAGACGCACACCTTTCCCATCAGCATCCCGCTGTCCGTGACCCTGTTTGCTGCGCTGTTCTGAAACTCGTTCTGTTCCTCCAGTCATGCGTAGTAGTTTCGGCTGTCGAACGCAAATGTCGAAGCATGTCCATACCTCGAAACGCCATCTTCCGCGTTTTGGATGACTTCCCATCTCGTTTAGAACGAGCTAAACGCCGTGGGAACTCGTGGGAAGTCATCCAGTTTGGAAACAAGCGTGCTGAGGATCATGGTGATCGCATTCAGTTTCAAATCAGCGGAGGCATCATGAAGCGCACGTTTGTTTAGAACGTCATTCTAAGCCTCCATGGGAAGTCATCCATTATTACGCTGACGGCCGCGGAGCGGCAAGCAAGCTGCACCATGACAAAGGTTGCCAGCGCATTCAGTGTGTGTAGGTCAGGTTTCAAATGCCACCCGCGCCTCCGCTCCCCTAATAAGGTGAGTGATGATGGATAATGATCCCTTTACCCTATTTCTCTTCCTCCTTCATCCTTCCCTCTCTCTTTCACTCCTCAGGTTCTCTTCTTTCTCTCTTCTTTCTCTCTTCTTTTCTATTTCCCATTCGTACCCTTTATTATTACTTATGGTCTTCGTCCATCTTCTTTTCGCCGCGCTTAGCTTGGTCCACGTCGGCTTTGCGACACCAACGCCGTCAATCTCGCTGAGAGAGCGACAATTGCAGAGTTACATTGCGTTCAACGAGCGCGTCTTCACGCCGCACGGGAACGAAACCCAGCATGTCGAGCAGTACGTTCCGCGCGTCTACGTACGTGCTCGCTTCTAAAGTCATGACTATCTGCGCAGACTTCTTCGTCGCGCGGAGTCATGGAGCGCGACACATCCCGGGCTCAAGGAGCACATTGACGGCGCCGTGCGCAGAACGGCGGGAAAGGTGCATTACTTTTGGTCGGGACGCACGCTCCCCGCGCACTCCAACAACGACTCGGTCCTCCTCACCGCGCAGAAGATTGCCAAGCAACGTGGAGGGACAACGCTAGAGCTCACGACCGAGGGCGTACCCATGCCAGTTTACGGAGGCGACGACCCGGACGCGGAGGTCATCTGGCAGTACGCGTCGGATTTGTACGCGTCCGCGAGCTCCGGCGACGCGTACGTCGTCAAGGGCGAGTCTCTCCGCGGCGGCAACGTATGGGAAGTCTACGTGCGTTCTTTCCACATCCGCGCCGTCTCGCATATGTCTCGCTGAACGCACCGCGCGCAGGAATACCCACGCTTGAAGAAGAGCCACGCCGTAAAACGCATCTTCCAGATCCTCGTTCGCAAGACGTCGACGGAGCTGCCGGTCCAGATCTTCCCGGAGGTCAAGGGCTGCGACGGCGTCACCTTCCTCGAGCGCGAGGTCAAGTGCCCCGCGGGGTCCAAGCTCTACTACGGCGCGCTGAAGAACCCCGTCGTTACGGCAAAGACGAACATCGCAACCGAGACCGTCATCAAGGTCGCCGCGACTGGAACGGCCGCAGGCGTCGTGCGCGACTGTACGGAAATCATCCCGGCAGACTTTGTCGCCGAGCTCTTCAAGTCGACGGGCGTCTGCGAGGCGGCGACGGCGAAGGGGAACGGTGGCAAGGTTATGAACGAAGTCAAGAAGCTGCTCCAGTCATCGCAGAATGTCAACTACATTCAGCGCCGCGGTCTACTCAAGACCAAGCAACGCGTCTTAGGCACGCCGAGCATGAACGCGCTGAGCTGGATGATTCTCGACTCCGTACGTCTGCTTGACGACTCGTTCGTCGCTCCCAGCTGATTGAACTCGTCTTGCAGCTCGTTTCGATCGACTACTACGACAAGACGCGCGCGAACACCGTCTCGATGGTGTCCCAGATCGACAGGATCGTGCAGACAGCGACTGGCAAGTCGCCCGGGCTCATGGCGGCGTGGAGCAAGAAGACGGGAAGGTTGCAGGCGACGAAGGCTAAGCTGCTTGCCGCGCTCAAGAAACAGATCGCGCAGAAGCAGAATGAGGCCAAGGAGGCTGCCGCGCGCAAGAACGCGTGTGGTGCTCCTCCAGCGAAGCCAGGTGCGCCGAAACCCAAGGCTGCGCCCACGACGCCGTCGAAGCCTCGTATGGTCCGCCGCGCGCTCTCTGAGTTCAGCCCGGCGCCGCTGAGCTCGCTCCAACGTCGCGCGCCGCGGACCGCGCCTCGTTCGGGCGCCAAGGCGCCGCCAGCACCGTCCTGCCCGCTGTCTGGCGCGAAACCGAAGAAAATCGTACCGCGCAGCCAGTTGAAGCCAAAGCCCGCGCCGAAGAAGACTCCCAGAGTCGCCGTGAAGCCCAAACCCAAGAAACCCACGCCCAAGAAGACCGTCCGTCGCCCCGCGGTGAGTTTTCATCCAGTCCGTTGACGTGGTACTGACGAGCACTCGCAGAACCGCCCGCGCCGCACACCAGGCAAGGCAGCTGCGCCCAAGAAGCGCGTCACGCCGAAGAAGGTACCGCGTAAGGTGCCCAAACCTGTGACGAAGTCCAGAGGTAAAGCCCGCGGTCGCCGTCGCTGAACTACTTTCGTTTCACTTCGTATCTTTATTAGGAGTTAATGTTATCGCTAGTACAGAAACCATTAATTAAAGTACCTTGATTATATTTACAGCGTGATCAGGTGCCTTGACCGTGAAGGATGCCAAAAGTTGCAGCACGACCGTGGAGACCCTGGTCGTGGCAGACATTCCGCTTAGAAATATCCCGTATACGTATGCAGTCGAGTAGAACTGGTGTCGGGTGACGCAACGATAAGCGGCGGATGGCAGCGCAATGGGGAGGATAAGAAGAGCCGTTCGGCGTTACCGGCTAAGCCCGCAACTTGGAAGCGAACGGCCATGTTCGTTATCGACGCACAGACATTACCTGCGCCACAAGCTCGAAGTTTAGTGCCTACCCGCATCTTCTGGACTGGCTGTCTCACGGTGGCCGTTGTGGATACGGGCAAGAGCTTGGCTAGAGCGTAATTCCGCTTTCCGAATGTCAGCTTGCTTCAGGACCACGGGCACCAGCAGACCATTCGCGCAGGTTTGCGGGATTCGTGCAGCGTTTGCGCATCTTTTGCGCTAAGAATTTTGTTCACAAGTACCAACCAACACCTGAGCCTCAACCCTCATCGAACACCATCGTCTCCTCGAGCGCCCAGTCCTCGTCAAGATCTATTCTACGCCTCGCCTGCATACTCGAACGCACAATCCGCGCCCGTTTCGCGTCGTCCGGGTCCCGTGGATGCTCCCATCGCCGAAGGACCTGAAGAATCAGTCGCTCGAGAAGGTGGCAATACCAGGCCAAGACTTTGACGACGATAGCCGCGGTACCGCTGGACATGCTTGACGCGCCGGTTCTGGCGATGCACTCCGCCGCCGCTGGGGAATCACCCGTGCTTCGTTCTGCCTATCTTTCTGCTGCTATCGTTCGCACATTTCGCGGCCAGACGTTTCTACAAGCCGAAGATTTGCTTCTTGATCAACTGGCCTTGGCCGGCACCGTTCCCGCTCGCGCGCTCTAGCACGCTTCGACGTCTTCATTTGGTTCCTGACGAGTGCATCATTCGGTCCGCGAGATGTTCTGAGTGCTGGGAACTCTCTTCTCCCGCCCAACTGATCGGTGAAAGAGGGAGTGAAGAAACAAAAAGAAGCTGTCGACGGGTTTGCGCGATACTCCCGCTCATATACATATCTGATCATCGGCGCGGGTGACCGTGCGCTGAAATGGCAGTACTAGTGCAAGTGTTGCTGACGCCAAGTCCGCATAAGCGCTGCGTGCAGGAACATGATCCAGTACTATGAAGCTCGCCAACTAATCGAATTTTGCAGGTGTACCATCAGGATCCCGCACCTGCTGACTAGTGACTCATGTCTGGAGAACGAGTGACACGCCGGACAAGCAAGTCGTCGCTCGACGTTTAACGTTCACGTCGGTCTTCTACATGTGAAAATCAGCAAATCGGCCCAAACCGAGTGCGGATTGCTTCCTTGCCTTCCTACCGCCATGTCCAACTTGGCGATCCCAAGCCTCGATAATCTTATTGACCTACTACGCTCGCCACGCGTCGTAGGATTCCTAGCCGCTCTGATGTCTGTCACCTATTTGTCGCAGGCGCTGACATCCTTCGGGCCGCCGCGTCCGATATCTATCGACCCGTGCATCGAAGAGCTCAAGCCGAGTCCGCTCGTCGACCAGTTGAAAGAGGCGTATCCGAAAGATACGTATTCTGGTGGAAGGGAGTTAAGGACGCCGTGGGGGAAGGTGCGTCCGCGCTCGTCTGCTTTATGTATGCGTCAAGTCTTGATTCTTGCGCTCTAGGTTCAGTATTGGGTTATGGGCGAGAGCGGGCCGAAGGTATGTCATATCCTTTCACTACACTCACCGATTTATATGTGCAAAGGTCGTGCTCGTTCACGGACTCAGCATCCCTGCATTGGTGTGGAGCAAAGTCGCACCGGAACTCGTACGTCGCGGGTACCAAGTCCTCGTATACGGTGCGTTCATCCGCCTTCCTTTATACCCATTATCTTTACCTAGCTCTAACTCATCCAACCGCTCCTGGTCTGCACAGACCACTTCGGGCGCGGGTACTCTGCGGCACCGGACGTGCCGTACACGGCTGCACTCTATACAACTCAGCTCGCGTTGATCCTGCAACATGCAGGATGGGAGAAGGCGAGTATCGTTGGACTGTCTATGGTACGTCGCATTCCTCTTCGATATTTCTGCGTGCTAAGGACTGCGTCTTAGGGCGGAGCGATCGCTACTGCCTTTGCAGCAAACCATGCGCATCTCGTCGACGGACATGTCGCGCTCATCGCTCCAGCCGGACTCGTCCAGGTACGCAATCCCACCTCTTGACATCATTTCTTAAACTGCATGGTACTTAGCCGGAAGAGCTGAGCAAGAAGATGCTAGTCATGACTTCTACATCCGTCATGACACTCTGGTCTTCGCCTCTCATCCGGGTACGTGCTCCCCTCCCACCCTTCCATTGTGTAAACTCACGCCTCCGAGCGGTTCTACACCCCCTCGCCACCGAAACCGCGAAACAGCGGTAGTATGGAACGGATCCAAGCGCTTCAAGTGGCCGCATTACCAGGTTACGCGCGCGCACTCGCCTCCTCCTTACGCGACGGGCCTCTCACGGGTCTCGAATGGGCGTACACTCGTCTCGGCTCTTCCCAGAACATAAAAGTTCTGCATATCCACGTGCGTCCTTCCTCCTTTTTCGGTCGCCGGCTAATTTGGTCTTACTGTGACTTAGGGCGACGACGATAAAACTGTCAACTTTGAGAATACGAGCGAGCGGATTGCGGCGATGGTCCCGCAGTCGAAACTCGTTAAGATGGAGGGCGCGGGACATGATTTGTGTTATGATGAGAAGTATGCGGGGAGAGTTTCTGAGGCTTTGGATGTGTTTCTTCGGGGCGCGTGAAGGTCGTTGTATGTATGATATTGCGGGAACTCCGTTTTCTGGAAGAATGGTTTCACCATGCATTAGGGCTACGTGCATATCTAATGTCCAATTGCGAATGCGATGGTAAAAACGAGTGTGTGCCGCAAGCGAGTGGCGGAATTCTCCTTCTAAGCGCACCCCTCGCCGAGCATGACGCTCCCAACACCCGCGCTCTCGAATCCGCGCGTCATACCGAGGCAGCTGGCGCTCTCGTCCACGACGAGCTCGAGTGTCTCGAACGGCCTGTCGATGAGCGAGACCGAGTTGCCGCACGCTTCGTCTTTGAAGAGCTGGAGGGTGCAGCCCGCAGCAGCGCCTAAACCGCGTCAGCTCGTAAGTGGTGGGAAGTAAGGTGGGTCTACTGTACCTTGAGTCTTGAGCGACAAAGCGGGCGCAGCGAGGGTGTAGCACGTCGTAAACGCGTCAACGGACGAGGTATCGAGCGCGAGGACCTCGTTGGTCTGGCGGCAGGTTAGGTGGTTGCTGTCGATTGCGAGGTGGATCGTGGCGCTCGCGGCGGTCACGGTGGCGAGGAGGGTAGCGAACGTGGTGAACTGCATTGTGGGCGTGTGATGGTTGGACGAAACGGGCGGTCGGTGGCGAGACTTGGCGGTCGCGGCACCGAGTTGTGCCGTTTATATAACCTCACCGAAGCGCCGGCGGATCATGAGGCAGTGCTGCGGCTTCGTCGGGGGTCCGAATATGCGAAAGAGCCCTTGTAGCTGGGAGACTGGGAGAATGTATTCAGAGTAGTTCTGCACATGAGACTTGTGCGGGATATACTGTAGGTGGTTTGACTCGGTTACCAATATCCTGCGAAGCGGCCGAAGTGCAGGTCGTGCATCTAGATCACTATAACGAGTGCCTTTAAGCAATAGACAGAGATGATAGTAACGCAGGTACTGTCGCGCTGTATCAAGTGCTACGCTTGGGTTGTTGTTTTGCGATATACGAAATTCGGATTTCTCTGCTGCTGAGACCGGTCATATTCGGGTATAACTACTGGCTCACTAAGAGCGCCAAAGGCAAGCAAGATTCTGTAGAGGTCTGACAGGATATGAGACGCACTTCACGGTCAAAGGAAGCACAGAGAGCCATTTATCGGCGAGGACCGGCCGGAAGGAACGCGGAACACGTGCCGGGACGCGGTTCAAGCCCCGCTCCGCTCCTTGTCTTCCTAATTTCCAGTTCCCCGCCACAAGCGACAGCGACGCCCAGAACGGCGACGACGACGGCGAAACCAGCTCAATAGGACCACTCCCCACCGCCGACGACGACGATGCTGCGCCGCGCGCCCGTGCTGACTGACGGCAAAGCCGTAGACCGGCTCCAGGAGTCGACCCGCGTCTTCAAAGCTTTCAAGCCGCCCTCGCTGCTCAACAAGCTCCCAGAGCGCGCCCAGTCGACGCGGAAGCGCAAACGGGTCTCGTACGCCGGCCAGGACAAGGAGAACGACGACGACGACGATGACGACGACGCGCGCAAGAAACGGCGCAAGAGCGACGGCGACAAGGACCGCTATATCGACTTCGACCCCGACCCCAACGTTCTCGCACCTAATATCAACAAGTCCTATCCCGTCTTTACGCCCAAGAAATTCGACTCGGTCGCTGGCGCGCGATTCGCCGTGCCCGAGATGCGCGACGCGAAAGGCGAGCTCGTGCCAGTTCAGGCGTCCGGAATCGCGCTTGGAATCCGTCCCCAGGCCGTGCTCATTCCGCGCCCGCTGCACGACCCGTTTTCCGACCTCGCTATCGTGCTGTACGACCCGACGATCGACGAGCGCGAGACCGACGAGGAGCGTATTGCGCGGCTCAAGGAGGAGGAACGCGAGCGCGAGAGGAAGGAGGTCGAGGAGCGCACCAAGGGCATGTGGAACCCGCACAAGAGCCTCCGGACGATGCTAGGCGAGGACAAGAAGAAGGACGCGCATGCGAGCAAGGTGCCCGTCGTTATCGACCCCGTGCTCACCAAGGTTCTGCGTCCGCATCAGGTCGAGGGCGTCAAGGTGCGCGAAATCCTTGACTCTCGATCTAGCTTGCTAACTTGCCCTGTAGTTCTTGTACAAATGCACGAGTGGGATGATGCTCGAGAACCTGTACGGGTGAGTGCCACCATGCTTGCTCGCAGCATTGCCCTAACCCACACGCGCGCAGTTGCATTATGGCGGACGAGATGGGCTTGGGCAAGACGCTCCAGTGCATCGCGCTCCTCTGGACGCTCCTCAAGCAGTCGCCGCACGCGGGCAAGGGCACGATCGAGAAGTGCATCATCGTCTGTCCGAGCAGTCTCGTCAAGAACTGGGCGAACGAGTTTGGTGTGTGTCTTCCTTCGTCCTCGTGCACGCCCGCTGACGCCCGCGCAGTAAAGTGGCTGGGCAAGGACGCGGTGCCGTGTCTCGCTGTGGACGGCCACGGGTCCAAAGCCGACCTTATCGCGAATGTTCAGCGCTGGGTCGCGGCCAGTGGACGGAATGTTACGCTTCCTGGTGCGTCGGTTCACGTTCGCTTGCAAAATATACGCTAATGCACGCGTATAGTGATGATCGTGTCATACGAAACCTTGCGGACGCTGAGCGCGTACCTGGCGAACGCGACCATCGGCCTTTTGCTGTGCGACGAGGGCCACAGATTGAAGAACTCTGGTCTGTCCTGACCGTCTGTTTGCTGTCTATCGAACTCTGACACTGGCCCTGCGCAGATTCGCTCACGTTCAAGGCTTTGAACGCGCTGAACGTCAAGCGTCGCGTGATCTTGAGCGGGACGCCCATCCAGGTACTATTCCCGCCCTCGTGCTGGCTTACGCTGACGTCGTGCAGAACGACTTGTCTGAATACTTTTCGCTGCTCAACTTTGCAAATCCCGAGTTCCTGGGCTCGAAGGTCTGTCCTTTTTGTTCTCTGCCTTTCCCTCGCCTGACGCCCCACAGGCGGACTTCAAGAAAAACTTCGAGAACGTGATCATCCGCGGGCGCGACGCGGACGCAACGGATAAGGCCAAGGAGGAAAGCGAGAAGAAGCTCAAGGAGCTTTCTGGACTCGCCTCGCGCTTCATTATCCGCCGCACGAACGACCTGCTGAGCAAATACCGTACGTGCTTCCCACTTGCCCCTTCCCGCGTTGTTTGCTGACCCGCGGTTGGCAGTGCCCGTCAAGTACGAACAAGTCGTCTTCTGCCACCCATCAGAGCTCCAGACCTCGTTATACCGCCTGTTCATCTCGAGTCCGGAGATTAAGAAACTTTTGCGCGGCGTGGGATCGCAGCCGCTCAAGGCGATCAACATTCTCAAGAAACTGTGCAACCACCCGCAACTGCTCGACTTGCCTGGCGACTTGCACGGTAGCGACGTGCGTCTCGTGGCGATGCGTTGACTCGAGACTGAACGGCCGTGGTGTAGCACTTGATACCGGAAGGCTTTGTGGGTGCGACGCCGGAGGGTACGCAGGTGTATACGGGTCGGAAGGCGCAGAAGAAGGGCTTGAACTGCGAGTGGGGCGGCAAGTTCGCCGTGCTCGAGAGGTGCGCCTGTTCTTTTTCGCGTCGCGTCGATCGTTCGCTGACGGGTCTGGATAGATTCTTACATCGGATACGGACGGAGACGAACGATAAGATCGTGCTTATCAGCAATTATACGCAGACGCTGGAGCTCTTCGAACGGCTCTGTCGTGAGAAAGCGTGCGTAGGCATCCTCATTCTGATCCCCCTCTGAGGACGCTACAGATATGGCTTCTTCCGTCTGGACGGCACGATGAGCGTGACGAAGCGCCAGAAGCTCGTGGACCAGTTCAACGACCCGAATGGCAAGGAGTTCGTCTTCCTTCTGTCGTCCAAGGCTGGCGGGTGCGGCATCAACCTCATTGGCGCGAACCGGCTTATCCTCTTCGACCCCGGTCCGTGTTGTGCTCTTGCGTGGCGTGGCGTGGCGTGTGCTGATGCGGTAGTGGTAGACTGGAACCCGGCCGCGGACCAGCAGGCCCTCGCGCGTGTCTGGCGTGACGGCCAAAAGAAAGAATGTCCGTCCATCCACGTATTTTCGCCCCCCTGGTTGTTCTTTCCTGACACCCACCGCGCAGGCTTCGTATACCGCTTCATCTCGGCCGGGACGATCGAGGAGAAGATATTCCAGCGTCAAGCGCAGAAACAAGCGTTGTCGAGCTGCGTGGTAGACGAGAAGGAAGACGCGGAACGACACTTCTCGCTCGACGCGTTGAGGCAGTTGTTCCAGTTCCAAGAGGGCGCGATATGCGAGACGCACGACTCGTTCAAGTGCCAGCGGTGCAAGGGCGCGGGACTCAAGAACGTTAAGCGCGCGATGTTGTATGGCGATGCTAGCACGTACGTCGAGTTCTTGATCGTTGTTGTTGTGCACTGGCTGATTATTGCGCGTGTAGGTGGAATCATTTTACGAACGACGAGTTGAGGACGAACCATGACGACCTGCTGCGCGCCGAGGTGGGCGTGCAAGGCGTATCGTTTGTGTTCCAATACATCAGCCACTAGACGGACTGTGTGCTGGTGGGAATGCTTGTGTGTAGTACGGAAGCGCTTTTACTCGGTCAACTGGCTTGTTACTGTATAGTACTGACGTACCGTTTTCCTAGACCTGTAGAAATTGCTGTCTGTATCCAATCTGCTTTCGTGTCGCTTTGACGATATGATCTCTCTGTGGCAGTCGAGAAGTGGCACTACGCGGACCTGACGTATTCGGGTCGTGTTCCTGCACAAGAGCGGCCACCTCCACAGCGTTGTGGCTGTGGTACCGGACTGCGACGATGCTCTTGTTCGACGGTGGCGTCCCGCACGGTCACACTACGCCGAGAATGGGATATATGAGTGGGAGAGGACGCGCTTACCCTCGTTGATTTCTTCTTGCCTCCTCATTTCTTCTTCCTTGTCGCAGCATCCGTATTTTCGCGCCGGCGTCATCATGATGAAACTGCAGACTCTTCTTCCTCTTCTCGCCGTCTTCCTCGCCGTCTCAGCCGCCGACCTCGACGCGGCCCAGGAGGCAGCGGACTCTGCGTGCATGTGGGGCCAGGAATGGAACGCCACGCTCGTTGCCATCAAGGACAAGCGCTTCCCAGATGCTACGTTTACGTTCGACGACCCAGACTTTCTTGCCGTGGCGGAAGGGACGGAGGAGTATAGGAACCAGGTGATCGCGTGTGGTTCTGCTCAGGAGAAGTTGGATACCGAAGCACTGGTACGCCCTCCCGGGCCATGTACAGTACCGTACTTGAACGCTCACGCGTGATAGGACCTTGCGCGGAGTACTAGTACCGACTCTGCGCCCTCGCAGGACGTCATCGATGCGGCGCAGGCGGCTCTGGATTCCAAGTGTCGGTGGGGAGCGGAATGGAACGCCACGCTCGCTGCTATCATCCAGAAGTATTACCCCGATAATCAACTTCCGCTCGATGACCCCAACTCCGCCTCGGTGCTGGAGGCTAAGGACGAGTTCAAGGACCAGGTGCAGGCTTGCGATTCAGCTCAAGCGCTGTTCAATGAAGTGGTGCGTAATTCAGTTGCGTTGCGTAGCTGGGCTAGAGGATTAAAAGAGTGAACGGCAGACCTCGAGCGGTAGTAGTACTGCTGAAGCACCTGCGTCGACGGCGGATGCACCAGCAACCGACGCACCAGCATCCAGCCCAACGAAGCCGTCCCCTTCGGCGAAGGATACGGCTACAACGAAGCCGAGTCTTCCAGCGCCAGAAGGACCGAAGCAGACTACGGACGACTCCGCACAAGGCGTCGTTGTCGGTCACTTCATGCTTGCAGCCGCGCTGCTCGCAGTGTGGAGCTTACTGTAATGTTTCACGTATTATGATGCACCGACATGGACAATTTCCCAGCTTATTGCTTTGTGTTTATTCAGTTCAGATCTACCTCCATCGCGAATTAGTATGCCAGCGCTTTTAAGTCAGTAATTTGCGACGTAGCGGAGGCAACGCGCAACATGTGCCAGCAGCGTAGGAATGTGACCTGGCTAATCTATAATACAGACGTTCAGTTCCCCGAGGACGAAGAGCCTTGGGTCGGGAAGGACGGATGCAAACTGGACGGATCCGCCAAAAAAAATTCAGAAAGGTACCAGAGTCTGAGCGTATCCAAAATGCCCCGGGTCCGCAGGTCCGTTGAAATGCCAAGGCCAATTGCGACCGCGTGCGGCGGATTGTCACCTATGGCATGCTTCAGACGGCTGTCGGCTACGAGGAAAGCCAAGGCGGGTGCGAGTATGTCAACAGCTGAACGAAGTGACTGAGGTGGGAATGTGCGTGGGCAAGTAAAACAGTACTGTACAACGATAAAGCGCCCTTCTGGAATAAATAAGTCTGGTGTAAAGAAACGGAATCATCACGGGACTAGTTCCGAGTCCGGGTCTTTCCTCACCTTTCGCACGGACAGCACTGGGTCGGCGGCCTCACAAGCATAGTCCACCACTGACGTCGATGCGACAAGTAGCCCACCCACCCCTTGAAGTTGTCCTGCGCTTCCACGCAGTCGCAGATATGCCCAGCCCTTATTTTACCCGGTACCGTGACAAGATACGAATGATTGGACGCAGGGGAAGCACGGTCGTCCTGCAGTCTGCGCTCAGCTTCAGGTGGTCCATGCGGCGCATTTGCCACAGCCTGTCAGCGCTAGATGGCTGTGCATGGCTGCAGACGGTTCGCGCATGCTTCGCTCCGCTCTATACACGCCACTGTTGGAGACTGCTGCTGGTCCGAATCCTTCTTCCAAGCGACGGTCACCAGTCCCTGCGTATCGCGTATTTATTATACTAAGTGGCACATTGATATCCTTGAACTCTAACTACCAGTACTCGATAACGCGTCGCCAAGACCAGGCTCGGGCGATCCTGACTCTCCCAAACAGTCCTTTCGGTCTGATGTGCACCGGAAATTCTCCCCGGTCCCGCTGGATCTTGACGATGCTGTGTCTGGATGTTTGCCAGACTTGCGCTCCCGCATCCTGTACTCCACCACGTCTAGACGGGTTGAGGACGCGCTCATGTCTCAAGAGACCTCACTGCCGCGCAGGTCGTCGCTGCGTCCTCGTCTATCGCTATTGTCTGATCGCTTCGCTCGTTTTCGCTCTGGATCTAGAGACTTTGGCGAGACTGCACGCCCATCCACCCCACCCAGCACCAGCACGACTAGCAGTCCGCTCGTCGATGAAATTCCCGCCACCAGAAGCGCCGCGCGTAAAGCGACGGACAACGCGTTCGATGGACCATCAGACGAAGATATCCGCCGTCTCGCAGCCTTGACCGAAGACTAGTAGGCAATTTCTGACTACCACATACTTACACCTGACTCTTCCAGCGATGCCAATCTCACGATAATGAACGTCTTGGACATGCGATTCAACGACCGGGATCAGAACTGGCGTCGTGTGTATAAGGCAAGCGCGTCGCAGGCACGAAGTAGCAGCATTAATCCTCAGCATTATTCAGGGACTAGTCGTGCTTCAAGAATTGCTGCTTCGTGGATCAAACTTTGCTGTAGAATGCGCGCGCGAACGCGAAAGCGTTGTCGAAAGCCTGGCGTCCTTTCCACTCGCAATGGAGCGAGGTGTAGATCGGCGAGAACTTGTTCGGGCGACTGCGCGGTCGATTCTCAACCTCTTGCGCAACGGACAGCGTCTCAAGCGCGTTCGTCAGCGCGTGCAAGAAGATCGCGAGCGAGCAGAGCATGTCTCAACGGAACTACTACTCGCCTCGGACCCGAGTGTCGGTGGAGAGTGCATTGGGCCTGGTGCGAGGTTTCTCAACGTCTCTTATTGTTTGCCTAAGACACTGCCGTAGATGCACTCGATACCTCGGCTACAGCCATCGCACGACACGAGGTGGGACGAAGGGAGCCGCGATCATCAGCGCATCCACTTCAACTTGGGGTACCTGAACTGCCCCACACCGCTCTAGACATTACCCCCCATATATCTAACGTCACCGCACGGCCGCACGGCTTCGGTGGCCTGTCAGACATCTATCAAGGCCTATACAAGTCCGGGAATCATAGCACAAAGGTTCGTGGGAACAGTACATAACGCTATCTCAAATTAATCCCATCATACCAGGTTGCAATCAAGGTCATCCGGGCGACTGCAGCGATTGGCGAAACCATCCTGAAGGTGCGGTAAACTCCCGCCGTTGAGACGCGCAGGATGAACCGCAGACATCCGTAGAGGCACAGGCAAGAAGTCGCTGTTTGGCGCGAAATCAACCATGCAAACCTTCTTCCCATGTTCGGCCTATACTCCGGCATTGGTGTTCTTCCGGCGATGGTCTCGCCTTGGTGTGACAACGGGGACATCAAGACATATCTGAAAACGAAGGAGGGGTCTTCGACCTTTGACGCCGTCAGATTGCTGCTGGTGCGTCGTCTTTGGAATGTTGATTCGACGTCTAGCTCACGCAGGTGGAAGCTGGTCCATGTTCTCCAGGGGCTTCAGTATCGTACGCTTAACAGCATTGCTGCTATTCGCATATATTTATTCTCTCTTGCAGTCCACGGTTACAACCCGGTCATTGTTCATGGCGATCTCAAAGGCGTATGCATGGCTTATGATCCCGCGTAGTTCACCCGCTGAGATAGACTTTAGGCAAATATCCTCGTTTCCGACGACGGCATCGCGTGTCTCTGCGACTTCGGATTTGCGAAGGTGCTGGCAGAAGTATCGGCTTCACTCACGTCGCAAAGTACCCTTAAGGGAACACTGCGCTGGATGGCGCCAGAGCTTTTCGCCGAAGAGGACGCGCGGCACACAATATGGAGCGACATCTGGGCCTTCGGTTGCGTGCTACACGAGGTGCGTACTGCGTTGCACAACCTTATTGCTGTTCGGCATGACTCATTGATTATCGTACGTTTGTAGATCTTCAGTGGCGTCGTGCCGTATCACCGCTTGCGGACTGAACAGGGCGTCATCATCGCTCTGTCTCAGAGGCAGGTGCCAGACATACCGGAGAACGTACCGGAATCCGTACATGCTATCATTACCAGCTGTTGGGCCTTACACCCCTCTTCACGGATCGACATTCAGAGGCTTCTCAGCAACATCCACAAGCTCGCGGCCTCGGAGGTTGCAGCTCTCTTAGTGCGCCAGGGCATGTCATCCACGTCATACCATTCGCTCCTGGAAGATCACATCGACCTCCTGCAAACTTGGAACAGATCGAGCAAGTGTATTCAAGATAGAATTCGCTTTCCTTGTACTAAAATCACGATAGCATCAGAGCTATACCGAATTGGCGACTCGGTCGGTACTTCCAATCACCTTTGCAACACATTGAACTTCTGCATCGAGCACTCAACGCTGCTGCCCCTCGATCGCGTGGTTGATACCGTGCGGACGATGCTCGATGCAATCAACGAACCCTATGATACGACGTTGCGACGGAGCGCACAGGAGCTCAAACGCTTCGCGAGTCTGCTCGGACAAGCTGACGCAAGTCTCGCTGTGCAATTTCTCCGTAGATTTAGCACTCGTGAGTGGCGTCATGGTCTATGTACCTCAGCACATAATTGAACCGACATCTCGCAGCTATGATCACAACCCTGCCGTGTCACTCCAATGTGGTATCACGCGTAGTCTGGACACCGTGCGGATCACGACTCCTGTCTTCATCCTACGATGGGACCATCCGCATGTGGGATCCTGACCAGAGAATCGAAGTTTTCAGTCGCAAGCAGGCAAGAGCGGTACTTGTGGACAGTGTTGCTATCTCGAGCGACTCACGCTTTATCGCCGCGGCTTCCGCGGACTATGGCCTGCGCGTATGGGATAACGCTACGGGAATATCGTACGATCGGGAGCTTCCTGGCGACAAGATCCTCTGGCTGTCGTTCGCTCGCCAGGATCGCTGTATCATGACAGCTACTGGAGCAGCACTACTCTCCTGGGAGTTGGAATCATACTCTGGCTTTCTTGATCTGAACCCGATACTGTCACCTAACGGTGAGAGGGGGGATCTGGTGGTGGATTCGGAGTTCATGGCCCTTGCTTGCTCTGACGACGGGACCTATGCCGCATACAGCTTATCGTCGGCCGTGGGACTTTGGGTTCATAGCTTCAATAGAGACATCACCTGGCGACTCTCTGACACGCATAAACCAACAAACATCGCGTGGTCGCCTGATATGCAGCTCCTAGTCTGCTTCTCAGCTGGGACGGGCGCTTTTCACGTTCTGGAGACGTATAACCACGACGGCGCCCCCCGACTCTTCATGATCAGCGAGCAGCGGTCAGGTGTAACCTCCGTCGCATTCTCCCCCGACAACCGATATGTAGCAGCAGGATCGGTGGACAACTCGCTTCGCATATGGAATGTCATGCTCGGACATTGCACTCGCGTCCTGGAGCACCCCTCCTTGTTAAAAGGCGTCTCGAGCATCTCCTACTCTCCCGATGGCAGGTACATTGCTGCTGGGAGCTACGATGGGACTGTTCGCGTTTGGGACGTTGACGATCGCGTATGGCTTCGATACGATAGGCACGAGCTCATCGTTCCCTACTCTCCCTGCAGCGATGCAACCGCTCAATGGGACACGGAGCGTGCGTTTGTAAGGAGTACGAGACAGAATGGAGTGGCCGCAGACTCGGAGCAGCCTGGTGCTTTGAGCAGCGAGCGGCGGGATGTACAGGTGATGTGCCCGACACTTCAAGTTCTGTGAAGGACGAGTATGTAGTTCGCGCTATTGAAGACCTACATTGGTCACTAAAGGCGTACTTGACCCTCCACGATGTACGCTAGATAACATGTCAAATTGAATTCCGTCCCTGCGGCATCTGTTACCAAGGGTGCCCGAAGCGGAACGTGTCTCAGTAGGACCGTATGTTCTGTAACTACCTAACTACTTAGCTACCTACCTACCAGGCGCCTATCCGCTCACCACCGTTATGTTCAGGAAACAATGCCCTACTCCGTCATCACGATGACGTTGAGCGTCCACAATTGTTGGGACCGCAAAGGTGCGCCTAAGTTGAATGTATCCCAACTTGCTGCCGACGACCCCTGCCAGGCCACCGCTAACTCCCTTTTGCTCTCTGCTATATTGCTTCTATCTACGCGCGTTGAGACCAGATCAGTTTGGGACAGAGGATATGCATGCCATGACGAGGAAAGGCCTTGGGAGTGGAATGGGGATTGCACGAGGTAAGTGTGCCAATAAGTAGATTTTTTGCGCTGGCGGGAGGGAGGGAAGAATGCTATGAACGCGGGATATATGGAGATGAGAGGGGCAAGAAAGACACGGACTGGAGGAGGGTCGCAAACACATAGGACGGAGACGACTGCGTCCACGGCCAGCGAATACTTTCGGGTCCGCCTGCGCCTGCGCTTGTGCTTGCGGTGGTGTTCGCGGCTGCTGCTGCTACGCTTGACTAGGCTTACGCGAGTGTCCCCTTGCTGTTGCAGTTGCCTGTCGAGCCGCGTAGGCGGCATACTAGTAATCGGGGCGCTCGGGCTCCACACTCGTCTCCGGCGTATCCTCGTCACTCTCCCCGTCGCTTGCACCTCCTCAACGCGCGCCGAGCGGGAGTCGAAGCCACCCCACTCGACGACCATGTCTCGGATCTCGCGGGGAGGGCGCGCGAGGGTCTTGTCAGTGACGAGCTTGGAACAGAGCATCGCCCATACGAGCTGCGTAGCTCGAGAGGCGGTGGAGGGAGGTAGATCCGTCGATCGTCTTCTGTAGAAGTCCGCACCCGGTTTGCCAGTGGGCCGATTTGTGGACTGCTGCACCGGAAGGAACTTCTGTTTGCGAAGTAGTCCGAATTTATTGCCAATAGACAGTCTGCGGAACAGAATTATTCCCTTTGGCTACTCCTTCGCAGACTGGAAACCACTCACCGAACTAATAAACTACTGTACCGTGCAAGCAGCTCCCTAGTGAGTGGACCCTCGGCCAGTTGAACATCGCGAGCGCCTTAAACGCAATGTACTCGGCGATTGACGCTAGAGGACGATCTGGAGCCGCTATGATGATGATTGCGCTTGGGGTAGTCTAGCTACCGGTGCTCTCGATCTGCGCTGAAGGAGTCACCACCTCGTATGGAGAGCGTGCGCCTAGACGTGGTGTCGACGCCAACGAAGAAGGCCGCCCACACGCTGTTGGGTGTTGCACGGGCAAGTGTCGACGACTTGAGCCACCCGCATGGGCCCGGGGGAATCACTGCACGCAAAGTTCGTCTTGCTGATAAGACACCGGGATGCGGGTGAGGATTCAGCCTCCTCCGAGAGAGCCGGGGAGTGTCGTGACTGTACAAAGCAGCGTAGGACCATGACCTGGCAATTCTGGAAACCAGACGGTGGTGTGAGCGGAAGTTTGAAGAATGAGAGTGAATATTCTTTCCTGTTCTCAGATTGGGCCCGCGATACTACCCAGTCGGAGCACGCGCTTGCCAAATGTTTTTTGGAACTGCGTTGAAATTTGTATCGGTACAACAAGGGCGCACGGTCGTCAGTACTTGCGCAACGCGCCGTCGTCGCCTCCGATCCACACCGCGCTGTCCCCCCGCACGCCGCGTACGGCGTCACAGTTTATCCCCGCGTACTCCTCGACGACTTGGACTTTCTCTCCTTGCAGCGATACGCGGTACGGTAAGCCGTCTTCCGTGCCGACGATGAGATCGCCGGTGCTGAAGCAGAGATCCTCGATGCACGCTCCGTTCCGTTTCCAAGCGTAAAGCGGGAGGGAAAGGGAGGAGCGGAGGTCGTAGACGCGTACGACACCGTTGCGCGAACCGGA
>KV426099.1:37497-99379 GCA_001632375.1 Exidia glandulosa HHB12029 | reverse complement strand
CCTTACTTTCGACGACGTTATCATCGATGCGTACCGCGACGGCCTTCGCCATTTCGTCCGCACACGTCGTGCAGTTACAGGACAGAAAATCTGGCAACTGCAAAAGATCACGTTCAGCAACTCGCTTCATAGCGATCGAAAGCTTCCGAGCTGGTATCTCGCGGAGATTCAGCACACTATGCGGGAGACGGACCAAGGGCAGGTATAAAGTCAACTGCAAGCGTGACATTTGCGAGGACACTGGGGCTTCGTGCCTGGAGACGTATCTGTTGGTTGGAAGAAATTGCGTGCGGTATATACAGCTCATAACTCACATGTTCTCATTCCCTCGAGTCATTGTAGCTCTTCGTAGAAATGAACGAAAATTTGAGGTCGCGGTCATTGAGTGAAGCGCTGCAGCTACTAAGCGGCGTGTTCGGAGTCCTCTACGTACTGGTGTGAACTCTCGTGCGGCGTGCGTATCTCGGAATCCACCTCGTGCAGAGCTCATCGATGCAAACTTGAAGGGAATGCGCCTTCGTTATACTTCCAAGTAGCACAGCGACTCGGCCGCCGTTCGCCCGCTCCGGCTCTCGTACCTAGCAGTTCCACATGAGCAAATCTGAGAAGCGCGTGCACAGGGTTCCACCGAGTCCTGGCCCCGACTGTCAAGAATCAACGTCAATGTCAAACGCCATGCCACGTGTCCGAGCGTCGACGTATTTACCGGCGTCCTGTCAGTGTCAACTTCTTGCACATCGACATGGACATGTGAAACCCGCAGAACGTCCACTGCAGGCCACAGGGCGCACCGGCCGCCGTCTTTCAATGGAAGGAACTTCCATGGACGAATTTCTCCTGAACTCAGGGTACAGACGTCCGCGACAGTTCGGAGCCTTGGTAAGTTAGGCCGCACAAAGTAACTTTCACGTCACGAGGGGAACGGTACAGCGTGGTATTCGTTACGGAAAGCGGTATCGACGGCGTGTAGGAATACAGTGTTGCTATGGAAGGAGGAGGGTCGGGACGCGGTGGCCATGCTGATGCAGTTTGGAGTCTAGTGCGGGGTGATCGAGAAAGAGGGGTGGGTCCAGCGTCGTGGCGGCACAGTCGAGCGTATGACTTATGCGCCTGGACTCATCGGACTAGCGGGCGAATCCGGGCCTGGGGCTGCGCAGCGCTAGATCAGTGGCGCCGGTCTCGGACGGAGAGACGAGGAAGGCAAAACGTACACATGGCCGAGGAATGCGAATGTGAATGCGAATGTCGAGAGGTTTGATGAAGCGCAAGCATATCCCAGCACGAGCAGTACATCCCGCACACGTTGCATTGGATCGCTACGTGGAAACGTCAGCCAGACCTACAATCGCAAATCCGAACGATCACGCACCATTGCCGGAATTCTGGTGCAGCTGAATAAGAAAGGGACGGATTAGCGCGCCGGAGCGGAGAATGGGATGACGCGACAGAACGCGTACCTCAAGCTCCGCAGACCCCGCAAAACCGCGATTGCACTCGTTGCAGCGACGCGTTAGAATCGTCGGCGCGGACGTAGGCGGGAGGAGCGAGTGCTGGATGTAGTCTGTGCAGGGATCAGGAAACTGTTTTGCACAAAGGACAACGGACGCACTTTGTCGCGGTGGTTGTGCGATGACAGGGACGCCGTAATACCCGTGTGGGTAGGATGGTTGCGCATACGGTGCTTGCTGGTAGTAATACGCGGACATGGAGGGCGGGAGGGACACTTTTTCGGGGAGCGTGGAGCGACGACGGTTATATAGTGCTGCTGCGCCGCGGGGCTGGGCGCCGTGGTGGAAAATTTGTTGTTACGTTCCGACGGGGAAAGGGCGCGGCCTAATAAGGTTGTGGGCCAATTCGTCGGTGATATCCCGTCGAGACTGGTCGGACCGAGACGTGGGCGGGCCTTCTTTATATGACGACGCAATTACACTTGGGCGCGACAACGGAAGTCCCATGCTGATTGCCGACCAATACAAGCGGATCCAAGAAGAGGTGTGCCGCGGCGCCGAGGCCAGGGGTCGAGCACGTCTTCTCGCGATTTGATGCAGTTCACGTGTTCCGATAAGGGAGCGCGCCGTTGTTCTTTCACGAGGCCAAAATGAAAAAAAGGGACTTGCGGGAGCCGGTGCTTGGTGAAAGGAAGGAGGAAGTTGCGAAGGGAAAAACAATGAGACAATAGACCCACGTACCGCATTCGGACCGTGCGGTGGTTCCGGGGAGGCCTCGTGCAGCAAAAGAACCGCATCAGACATTTGGCGATAGGAGAAGGCGCCACGACCGAACATGCGAAACAAAGGCGAGGTGCTGCACAGGGTCCTGCGACAGCGAAGCACGGAAGATGGGCGATATTGATGGCATCGGATCGCAGTCGGGCAGGCTGTGCGGGTCCCCTCGACTGGAAGACCCAACCATCCAAGGCACACAAAGGCAAGACAGGCGTCCAGTGGCCGCAAACGAGGCTCCAGAGCAAGCAGAAGATCAGGAGGACCAACAGGAAGAGCACCGGGCCCGACGCGTCTCCTGTGCGCGGTACCGGTCGGCAAGCGGGCATCTACGACGGTGCAACGCGCCTCCGAGAGTCCCGACAAGGTTTGCGAGACCCAGGCGCTGAAAGGAAAGTGTACAGACACGCGATGTACATGTACCGATTGGCGCTGAGCGATTGTGACGGGGCACGCGAGACTGGAAACGGCGACGGCGCATGGTGGTTGGTTGGATCCACCCTGCTGCCGCGTTTTGGCATAGCATGGCGCCCACGTTCAATCGATGCCCAGAAGCAGTTTCAAGATCTGGCATGACCGCGCAAGGGAGTACTGAAGTCAGAACGCCGGTTGGGGTGTGCGAGACGTTGTGCATCCGGGAGAACCTGAACGAGATCCCCGGGATCAGCCGCTCGGATTGCCGCTGTTGTCCCGGCCGTGAGAACCGCTGTCAAGACCCGTAAGGACATTTCGGCCGTCGTCAAAGAAGATCTTATATTTCAGGAATCTCATTGCGAGCCTCATTATTGCGGGGGTTGATCTTCCCGTCGAAGCCTGAAGTCGAATATGGAATCGCGGTTCTCTCGGCTCAGGGGTTGCTGTAGAGACAGTAGTGCGCAATAGGGTCTCACGGGGGTTCTTTCCCCGAACCCAATCTCCGATGCCGTAAGTGCATACCACGTTGCAGCGGAGCAGGCTGGTCACGAGGATGACGATAACGGCGATACAGGTACGGGACCTCACCTGTGCCTGATGCTATCGATCCAGGATTTGCGAGGGCTTTCGGCACAGGAGTAGGGCAGTCCTGATACTACTAATAATACCGTATCGGCGGCTGAGACGATATTTAGTCACACACCTCCCCTCATGCGCTCCGTGGAACTCCGGGGGATGATTCTACTGTAACAGCCTCTTCATCCGAGTCCCGCACTTCACACCTGCGGTACACGTGCATACGGAGCTTGAGTGAGCTGCGACGTAGACTTCGACAACAGAGGCGCCCTCAGGCCAGGCTAATGGCGCGAGGACACTTTCGATGAACAAAACGATGACGATCATTATTTTAACGTCGTGAAATGTCGTGATTACATATTACTACTGAGCGCGGCGCGTCGATATACGCCTTACGCAGCTGAGCGCCTACGCGCTTCCGTTTTCTTGGAGTAGACAGATCACCCTGCAACTCCAACCGCCGAATCAAGTACTCCGCAACGCGCTCGTATTCGCCCCACGGTCGCTTCGAATCCGTGTTCGACCACAAGTGATAATGCGTCGTGTACTCGTGCGCAACGGCCAAGTCCTGCATGATCAAGTTGGCGAACCCGACGCTCGTGGCGTACGCAGTCCGCTTCGTCGCCTTGGGATTAGGACCGAAGAACGCGGCTGTGACCCAATTCGCCCAGTCCTCCACTGCAGAAGGCGCGGGACCGTCTGGCCATGATATCATGAGCAGAGAGAGGGCGGGGAAACGACAGCGGAGGGCGGGGACTGTACAGTGCAGTACGGCTTGGGCGTCGTTGTCGTCATCCGAAGTGGAGGTGGAGATGGAGATGTCGAGCTTTACGAGTTCTACAGCGTCCCACGATCCAGTTATCCCAGCCATCAACTCGATATGCGACGCGCGGACGCACAACCGCGTAATGCACGCCGCAACAGCCGACGGGAGACAACTCGTCAAGAAGTCGACACGCGGATACGAATCGGGGAGTTCCTCGGGGATCTCGATAGTCCTCGAACGACGCCCACGCAGTTGGTTTACAGACCAAAAGAACCGCCTGTTGGATGGTTCGCGCGCGACGGAGAAGACGAGGGGTCCTTTACCCTCTAGATGCGAGAACATAAGACGGATAGTCTCCTGTGACGGACTCGCGATACACAGGTTTGGCATGTCGCGATGTGCGACATGTGTGAGGACGCTGATGTGTGGGTTTCCGCAGGACAACGCAAGCGTGCGTAACCTTCGCGCGTGTGTGAACTCAGCATTATTGTCGAGCGAGAAGTCCCCCGCCCAGCAATGCGCAGAGTATCGAGGGTCGACCAGCTGGAGCGCCTCGGCGAGTGGACATACGGAGAGCATACGCGCAGGCGAAACGCAGTCCCGACCAGTGCTGAGTACGAGAGTCCGTACGTTCGCCAACGCGGGATACATCACGGACGGATTCCGGTCGAGCGCGACGTCGTAAAGACTGAGCCACTCCAAATGCGGCGCGTGTCCAGCGAAGACGTCCGGCGGCAGAGTTATCAGAACGCCAACAACCCTTGTATAGTAGTCGTCCGTCGTACCCGCCGTCGACCGAATGATCTGCCGAACCTTCAGGGAGAAGGACCGTAGAATCGGAGCAGGTTTGCGCAACGCCGACCACAGAAGCGGGAGATGCTCGACGTTGAAGACGCCATGAAGCTGCTCCAGACGATGCATCTGTTCTCCAATGAGCGCGAATATCGGCTGCGCAACATCCGGATCGAAGACAGTCAACGTCGAGATCGAAAGCCTCGTCGGATGCGTTGTGCAGGTTAGACGGGACGTGAGGAGGTCCAATGGGATCTTGACCGCTACGTCGTCCCATCCCGCCCGGCCTTGGGCGTATTCGCGAACGGGCCCGTAGTCGATATCGCGCGAGTAGGTGGACTGCGCGTGCGCTGCTGCGCGCCAACGGTGGGATACGAGCCGGATGGGTAACAGCTCTTCGAGCGTGAAGCTGCCCAAATCCAGGATTCGAGCGAGGACTTCAAAGGGCAGGACTAGTCCGGAGGTACGCGAAGGTGCTGGTACAGCAGGCGCCGGGCCTGGCGTTGCACTTGGCGGGACGGCAGCGGCGGCGCGAGGCACACGTGGTTTCTACAAAGCACAAGCGTCAAAACACAAGAGAATACTTCAAGCGCAGACGACGAACCTTAACCAGAAGGTGAAGCGCTGGCGCAATACGGCTTAGCAGAACGCGCTGGAGCACGAACGATATAGACCGTGACGAAGAGCGCATAGAGATTCGAGAGGGCAATCGCGAACCTGACCGTCTGCCCACAAGCGGCGCCCTTATACGCTGAGGAGGGCATTGTAAACTGGAATACAATAGGGCATTGTTAAGTTGGCAACCGGATGTCCGGATGGTCGAGCGAACAAGGGAGATCAGGTCCAAGCGTCTTGATGGAATGAAGTCCTGTGGTTACTGGACTGCATTGCGTATATCCGACTGGTATTTCACAGTGATACGTCATGTGTGGTCTCCTATATTCTTGGGCGCTTAGTGATGCAGGAGAGGGTGGAAGGCAAGGAGCGAGGCGGGAACGGCCGGTACGTGTGAACTCGCGATATCCAGTGATCCTAGGATCCAGTGCGAGCCTCGCGCATCTACCTTGACTTGTAACGACCTCGCCGACGCACGCGAGGCACAGTGCATTGCCTCGCGAGTTCAAGGTTCTCGACCTCCATGAGTGCATGAGCCCTCAGTTCTGCGCTCACCACGGACTCGAGAGTTCTTTTCCTGCCCATTCGTCCAGCAACCTTCTTTGCTGCGCACCGCTTGAACCTACACCTGAAGCTTGCGAATTTGTATCACCAGGACTCGCCGTCGCCCAAAAGCAGGTGGGTGACCAAATCCGCAGCGCAGGGATTTGCAGTTCGCACGTCGAACTAGCAATCCGCAGTCAAGGGCTTCGTTCCGAAGTGTGCCAAGGGAGCGTCTATAAAGCGCCGCACGCACCAACTCCGCGTGTTGCCCCTCTTTCTCCCACCGCGAGCTTCGTCGAACAGCGATGGTTGCACTTCACCGTCGCGAAACGCAGTTCTCGCAGTTTTCGGGCCCGTACGATAAGCCCTCCATTGCCATCGCCGTACGTCGCATTATACACATCGGCCTTGGACTTATACAGAGTATCCTGTTTTCGTCTTACAGTGCTTGTGCCTTGTTGCAGGCATCGTTCAGTTAGCGCTCTCCATCTTCGCAGTCGTCCGCCTGAAGTCGCATCGCGCGCCATTCGTACTCCTCGTCCTCGCCGTCGCATGCTATGTGGTGTCCCGGGGAATCAGCATTGCAATGCTCGCATGGCCAATGTCTTACTGGGACGTCAATTGGACAGACTTCCGCGGCGACCCGTCCTACAATATCGTCACCAACAGCGACACGCTGGCCACACGCACCGTCGGCGTAGTCATGGCTAGCTTCGCGGATGCTCTCGCCCTCGGGAGCTGCATGCTCGTTCTGTGGGATCGCCGTGCCGCACTGGCTACCGTGTACTCCAAGATGTACAAGCGCCAGAGCGTGGCGAAGAAGATCTTTGACGTCCTCCTCGTCCTCCTTATGATGGGATTGGCCATCGGTCGGACATCTTACAGCGCTCTGGCATTTTCGAGTACGGCCGTTCGGAACGGAACGATTCAGCCTGAGAAGCTTCAGTACGTTCTTCCTCGCAGTCAACCCCTTCGAGATTCTTGCTGCGGGAAATCTTACCTATTCAAATGTTAGGCATCGACAGTATGCTGCGCAATCCCTGGACCATGCGTACATCGCATTCTTCATTGTCACGGTTCTGAACGTCGCGGTGACGGCATTCTCGCTGCGCTCCAGCATCAAACGTGTTGGTGCTCGCGATGTCGTACGTTAACGTTTCCTCTCGTTTCGGACATACTAGTAAACTGACGCTCCTCACTAGCCCACGCGCAAGGTTGCACGGCTTCTCACTCTTCTCTGGCTCATCCACGTTGGCTACTGGACGTTCGCGGATGTCTGGGCTACGCTGCAGGTCAACACAAACCCTACGGTCGGAACTACGCTTCTCGAACGTGTTAGGACTCTCCAGCTCGTCGATGTCCTTGACGCATCCGTCCTTCCCTCGTTCATCTTCGCGTACGTTTCCCATCCGTGTCATCTCACATCTGACACGATATTGACCTATCCTCTAGTGCGCTGTTGCATTTGGGCCTCTCGCGTTCTGCCTGGGAGACGTTCGAAGACCACCCGCGCACGACAGTCCCTGAGATCGTACACGTCGAGCGTTCGGCTCCCCCTCCCTCGCCGCCTCCGTCGCCGCCGCCAATGAAATTCGAAGAGTACAAGGCTGAGAAGTTCACGGACCACGACGTCGAGGCCTATCAGCGCAAGCAGTTCGAGGCGAACGCATTCAAGAACAAGGAGGCCGAGGCCGAAGCCGAGTCTTCGTCGAGGGAGAGTACGTCGACAGAGAGCGCCCCGCCGCCGTACCCTCATGGGCAGGACGTCAAGGTCTTAGTGTAATGTGCGCGCGGAATCGCGTTTTCTGTGGTATGACTGGTACGGCCTTACGACTTGGACCTTGTTACGGACACAAACACGCATCTGTCTGTCTGCCTCCTCCAGACTCCCTGATTTGTACTTACGATCCGGGGATTGTCCAGTGGTAGTAGTAAACGAGTTGAGATCTGACACGCCCTTAACTCGGACGTTTGCAATGTGACGTGATTTCGGTTCATGTGTGAGCTACACCTGAAGCAAGACCGCCGTTGAAGACGCTAGATACGTAGATGAGATCTGGCTCCTAGTCAGTACCTACGTGTGTATGATGGGAAAGGTCACGCACAGCCTGAAGGGAAGGCTACAGTACTGCAGCTCGTTTGCATCAAACAGTACTACTTCATCCAAGATTAGGGGACTTGCGCAGGTGTTGGTTGCCCAGCTTCAATTCGCAACGCGTGTTTCCCAATCCTGTCATTCTCATACCTCGCCGAACACGCAGAAACTAGTAGACAGGCTCTGCGTTCTCCGTTCCAATTTACCCTGAGTCCCACATTCCCGGTGGCAACGGGCGTTCACACAACCAGAACCGTCTGATGCACGACACGGTCAAGTGGTGACCGTTCTGGGAACAGCGGCATACTCGGAACTGACTCTCGTAGGTGTGGCTGGTCAGAGGGGCTTTCCAGTGAGGTGGTGAGTAGTTGTACTCTCTGTACCACGAGCTTACGCTGCAGTTCCGCTGTCACAGCCTTCCCTCCGGCATTACATCCGGTATCGCCTGTTAAAGGCCGAGTGACACCCCAGCTAACAAATTCCGTCCACCCTTGCACGCAAGGCATCCAGCGTAGGTGAATTGAGATCTTGCGGCCTTAGGCCGACTTCAACCTTCGCATCTTGTCTTTGCTCACAGATTCAACCTTGAGACGACGCGATATAATTCTGCTATACTGCTACAGAGAGTGTCATCCTCCTGAATTGGTGCCGATACGTACGAACTGCACTTCAGCGTGCGGAGGAGTGTTCGTAAGCTCTCCGAAGCGACACCACTCAGCGGTGTGAGGTGCCCGCTTTGGTGCTCTTCGCCGGTCATTCTCGGCGCTGAGAAGACGTAGACCTGTCTACCTAGTGTTCATCGTCGCACTGTTAGAGATGTAGATGCCTCAGAGTGAATCGCAGCGATATCGGAGGGCGAGATCTGGCGGGCGGGCTGTGCAATCCCGCCGATCTCCCACGTGGTGCGGAGATTCGCTTCGTTCAGCGTCAAATTCTCTTGGTTATAACCATGTCGATCAGCGCTGCGCGTTCCTCATCGCCGCCCGTCTTTCACTTTCCTATCCCTTAATGTTTCTCCTGTCTGCGGTCGTTCTGCTCGGCGCGCACGCGGTTTCGGCGAGCGTGACCACGAATGTTGCTCTCGCTTCGAACCAGACTTTCGATTATATCGTTGTGGGTGGTGGTCTGACAGGCATCGTCGTCGCGGCGCGTCTTGCGGAGAACTCGAGCGTGTCGGTCCTGCTCATCGAGGCTGGCGCGGACAACCGGAACGATCCTCGCGTGTATGACATTCACAAGTACGGCGAGGCTTTCAACAGCGAGCTCGACTGGGGCTGGACTACCGAAAAGGGCGGGATGCGTGGGTAAGGACTCTCGCCACGTGCGAAGGATTAACCTATCTGACAAGGGCGGCGCAGCGGTAAGACTCTGGGTGGCGGTTCCTCTATCAACGGCGCGACCTGGACACGTGGCTCTGCGGCGCAGTACGATGCATGGCAGTCTCTTCTCGAGTCCTCGGAGAAGAGCCTTGGTTGGAACTGGGCAGACCTCTTCTCCTACATGAAGAAGGTGCAGTCTCAGGACTTACACGGAACTACTTATGCTGACGCTCCGACAGGCAGAGACGTTCTCAGCGCCGAACACTGACCAGCGCTCGAAAGGCGCGAACTCAGTGGCAGGGTAAGTTGTGTGCTAGATGACGTGGACACCTCTGACATTCACCGCCTCAGGTTCCACGGAACGACCGGCCCCGTCCAAGTTACCTTCCCGTGCGTGGGAGAAGCGCCTCATCGCTCTGGATGTTTTACACCGTTTCGTTAGGGACACGATGTACGGCGGCAACCACCAGAAGTTCTTCCAACAAACAGTGACGAACATCACCGGTCTCCCTTTGTCAGCGGACCTGAACGGCGGAGAGCCCAACTGTGTCTCGTTTGTTCCAAACGTAGGCCCCCTTTCCGTAGAGTCTTCATCTACCGGTCTGAACGCGAGGTCTCATAGAACCTCAACTGGCACGACTCGGACCACCGCTCCTCCTCGGCCGCGGCATACCTTACGCCCGTTGAACCGCGTCGCGCGAAGTGGACGACCTTGACCACGTACCAAGTTACGAAGCTAGTTTTCTCTTCGACACAGGTCCCCGTCACAGTCTCAGGCGTTCAGTTCAAGAAGACTGACGGGTCCGGCGGAACGTTCACTGCGAATGCGCGCAAGGAAGTCATCCTCGCTGCTGGTGCAATTCAGACCCCTACCCTCCTGCAGCTGTCTGGTATAGGCGACCCGACACACTTGAAGAGCCTTGGGATTACGCCGGTTGTCAACCTCCCGACCGTTGGAAAGAACCTGCAGGAGCAGGTACGATCAGTCGTATCTTGCTCGGCGTGAGACCGATTACTAACATCTTCATCTGCGGGACCAGCCTATGTCGCAGTTCGGTTCGACCAGTAGCTCTAAAGTAACTGGTACCGGACCCAACGATGTGATTGCGTATCCGAACCTGAAGCAGGTCCGTGAGGAGTCAGTTGTTAAGTACTGTGACGCTCATTTGGGTTACAGCTCTTTGGGTCTCAAGCGACGAACGCGAGCAACACGATTAAGAACTCGATTTCGGCATGGGCGTCCTCTCAGGCCGGTAGCGCTCTCAGCTCAGACGCACTCAAGACCATCCTCCAGACGCAAGCTGACTACATCCTCAACAGGAATGGTGCGCCTCAACGATCGAGGCGCGTTGATTACTTAGTGACTTCGCATTGACGAATCAGCCCCGTTGGTCGAGATCTTCTACAGCACGGCACACCCGAAGTACGCGCATTCGTCTCAGTCCTGCTCGATATTCATTCATGGTCTGAACTCTACAGCGATATAGGCCTGCTGATGTGGACGTTGCTTCCGTTCAGCCGAGGCGCGGTCAAGATCAATGTACGCAAGGCCTCCCTCGTGAAACGCGGCGTACAGTATTACTGACCATCCCTCACACAGTCCACAAACCCGCTCGCGAAGCCCACAATCCGCGTTAACTTCTTCTCTGTGGACTTTGATATGAAGGTTCACACTGCCGGTGCACGTCTCGCGCGACGCATACTGAACACCGCACCCCTCTCGTGAGTGTAATACATATTATCTGCTCACAACCTCATTGTGGCTGCAGTACACTATCGACTGGAGAAGCTACTCCTGGCTCTGCAGTACCAGGCGGGAACAGCGCGACGGACGCAGCTTGGCAATCGTGGATCAAGCAGAAGTTCCTCGCTGTCTCGCATCCCATCGGTACTGCTGCGATGATGCGTCGTAGTCTCGGCGGTGCGCCTTGAGTGACACCCTATCGCTTGCCTGTACTGATCGTTCCTCCAGGCGTCGTCGACGCACGCCTTCGCGTATACGACACGAAGAACTTACGTGTCGTCGACGCGAGCGTCATGCCGCTTCAAATCAGCGGACACCTGTCGAGCACGCTGTTCGGCATCGCAGAGAAGGCTGCAGCGCTGATCAAGTCAAATGCATGATCTTTCTCTTTTATCTCCAAGCGCACTTCCATCCTGGACACTCTTATACTCATACCTCGTGCGGACACTATCTTCCTCCACGCGCGAGGACTATATCTTGCGTCTCATCTACACCCTCACACTCACACTCCTTACGAATGCTTACCTCTGTAGCCTAACCAGACGTCTTTGCGCTGGTAATCTCATACCAATGCTGATCTAGTAACCCCATGGCAGGCTTCAGCTTCATTTTACTCCAGGAACTCGTAAGGAACAGTGCAACACATGAGCTACATCAGGTGCTCGTCACAGTGGGGAACAGCGCGGGTGGGTATTGAAACGCTTAGAAGAGCGCAAGACCGAGGGCAGCAGCACCGACGGCGAGCAGGCTCGAGACACCGAGGTGCACCGCGCTGCTGTCCGCCGTCACGGACGCGAGAGCCGCCTCCGGGAACGCCGTGATAGGCTTGCCGTCGGGACCGTAGACGGCCTCAGGGCCAAGTGAGTAGCCAGCCGGAAGACTGGGGGAGCACAACGTCAGTTTGAGTGAGGTGCAGCGCTGGGCTTGAGCAAACGTACGCGGTGATCGTCTGGGTCGGCGCCGTGAAACCTTCCGGCCAGACGTCGGGCCCGAAGGTGTAGTTGGCTGGGAAGTCCTCCGCGCCGAGGATAGGGTGTCCCTCAGGCAGTGCGCGCTCATCGACGGGCTCGGGGCTGTTAGAGCGTCTCGGTCAGCGCCCGGGATACAGGAAGAGGGGGAGGCGAAATGTATGCTCACAGAGCAACGGCCAGAGCAAGCGGCGCAATTGCAAGGGCGGCAACGAGGGCGGAGAACTTCATGCTGGAGCTGAGGGATGAGGCTAGGCAGGCGAAGAAAAATCAAGTTCAGAAACCCCTGCATTTTATACCCTCTCACAAAGAAGGGCCAGGCCGAGGTGCACGTGTTCCTGCCGCGAGGAACGCGGAGAAATGGGGAGTACTTTACTCTGAAGAAGGGGAGGTGGGCATGCCAAGGACGTGATGGCGAGCCGATACGATGGGTCTAATCAGATAAGATGAGCCGAAGATATCTCATCAGATAAGACGCATGTGCCGCTTGCCTGATCAAGACAGCCCCTTGGCTTGCGAGATCCTTCCAAGCGAGCTTGACGTGGCCAATGCTTCGGCCGATGTCTTCGTGTTCTCACACTATTGCGTGAGACGCGCCGTTGAACTGCGGCGGCGGCTCCTCGACCGTAAGTAACTCGCCCCGCTGCGCGGTGAGTCGATACATGCAATTCTGGAGAGGCGACACTCGACCAGGGAACAGAGGTAGGAAGACCAACGGAAGGAATGGAGGCCTGGTTCCGGTGCTGGCCACTCACTCGTGTTGAGCGCCGTCACGGTCAGCACGCTGTGTCATGATGGTTGCATTCTAGTTCCCACCAAAGTGGCGAATGAAAGCTGGCCTTACTCCAAGTCGGCGTACATGGCTGCAGGGCGTAATTGCTAGTTCCCACAGATGAACCTGAACGATGGTAGGCCCGTCGGTAGTCCAAGAGTGAAAAAGAACGACTGCGATATCGCAGCAAAATAATGATACAGTATGTGCACAGCGTGGTGACACTGAGGTATAACGCTACATAAAGATACAAATATGTGCAACGACAGCTATACAATAATGGATGGGTGTAGCGGAGCGGAGCGCAGAGTCCAGAGACCTCGTGATTCGTGAAACAGTATGTACGAACGTCGCACAAGTCCATCGCGTCGTGAAGGTATCAAGTCTTGTCCGGGAAGGAAAGCATTCACTCGAGCTCGTCCTCGTGGAGGTGACGGTACTTGCAAGTCTCGCGCATGTGGCGCAGGACGGCGTCGCGGCGGCTGAGTACGACCGGGCACCAATCGCACTTGTGCGAGTTGTGCGAGTGAGAGAGCATGTGGCGCCGGTGCAGCGTCTTGGTGTCGCTCAGATAGTGGCAGACACTGCATGTGCGGCCCGCGATGTCGTCCTCCGTGAGCGCAGAGACAGCGTGCAAGATGGACGCCTGCTCGACCGTCAACTTCTCCTTCTTCTGGCCGCGCGGACCTTTCTTGATGCTCGACTTGAGCGTCCGCTGCGGCTTGCGCTTCTTCGGGAGGTACTTCTTGGGCTCCGGCGAGGGCGAGGGGATGCGCGAGGGAGAGGGCGTGTTGACCATCGACATGTCGGGGGTGGTGTATGCCGAGAGGTCCGGGGTGAGATAGGGAGTGGCGGAGGAGGACGAGGAGGAGGAGGAACCGACTCCACCGAGCAACGCAGGGTTGATGGTGAGGTCGGTGGCAGGGAAGAAGTTCGGGTCGGCGATCTGCTGACCCATCGCCATTCCCATGCCGCCGTTCATGGCGTACGGGTTGAAGAAACCCAAGTCGTAGTTCATGTACGGAAGCCCATTCGCGTCAAGCGTCATAGGCTGAATCGCAGCAGCAGGTGAAGGAGCGACCTGCTGTCCGATGGGCGGCACCCAGCCCTGCTCGCCAACCTGCGTCCACTCGCCAGCTCCATTGCTCTGGAACGGCTTGCCGAACTGGTCGTAAACAACCTGAGACATGTTCATGTCAGAGTTGAGTTGAGTAAGAGGACGAGTAGACGATTGGTGGTGAGACGAGTCTGGGAAGGGCACGACGTACCTCTCCTGCGAAAGGGACTGCGTTTATGTACGCTGGAGGTAGTGAAGCGCAGGCCGCTTCGGTCCCATTGTTTGCGCTTCGACCGGCGCTTTGCCGCGGACCCTTGGTTGTCGTTGTCGTGGAATATGGATACGTAATAGCTGCCATGACGGTGGTCGTGGTACGTCCGGCGTACGAGTGGAAGGTGAAGTTTAACGAGTGTGTGGGGTAGAGCCGAGGAAAAAAATGGGCACGATTAGTGTGGACGAGACGGAAAGTACGGGAAAGCGCGAAGAGGAAGGGAAAGAGCAGGCAAAGCGGAGTGCGACTGCAACGAAAGCGTGGGTCTCACGTGCGTCTTGTCTCGGATGTATATCAATTGGTGCATTGTGGACGAAGCGTAGGTGAGACATCCGACCGGGAATGCTTGGACCTAACTCCGATAGCAACGACGCGACCACGATGGGAGGCCCTTTGTGCACCAAGCCACGTGAAAGCCTGATTTGGGCACTGGCTGACGAGCGATCGCGGGAGGCGTAAGAGCGAACATCCTCGGAGTCCGGATTCGATTTCAAGCACAAACACGCGAGCAATCCAGGAAAGTGCTAACACGCAGGAGAACGAAGCGGACTAGTGAACGACAGTTTGGGAAGAAAGCGAAAGCGTAGACTTGAGCGAGGAGCGCATTAGTCCTTAGAGCAAAGAAGTACATCCAGACATTGCACAGTTTTTGTTGTTGCGACATGAAGTGGTACAGCACCAGCACAGCAGGAGCAGGATCTTGACACGACAAGGACACGAAGAGCGCACAGCGCGACACAAGATAGAAGGAAGATACGTTGAAAAGTCACACCAAGCGCTCTTTTTCGAAGTAATCGTCGATGCTCATGACTGTAGCAGCTCGTGCCTCCCGCGCGACCTCGTCAAAGCTACGTCCTCGAAGCGAGAATACGCGCGGTGGCTTCCCGGGCTCGAGGACGTCGAGGATCAGCGGCGCGGCGAAGCTGGATGACGTGCTTCGGACAGACACCACGTCGTCCTCGCGGCGAGCGAAAGCGAGAAGAAACGACCGCGAGTCTTGGCGCGCATGTCCACGGGTGCGCGGCGGTGAGGTAGCTGGCGAAGGCGAGGGTGTATATGGTTTCTTGGAGAGGTGACGACGGCGCAGAACGTGCGCCAGGACGCCGACGGCGCAGAACATCACCATCGCCGACAAAATAGATGCCACAGCTACAAACGCGTCAGCTGCCAGCCAGCTCATTATCAAATGAAGAACCTACGTATGACGACTGCGCGACGCTGCATGTCTGAAGGCGCCAGCGATGAAGACGAAGACGAAGACGAAGACATGGCACGCCGTCGTTGCCGGCCGAAGCAGTAGCTCGTGGGGCAAGAGCGACGCAAAGCCAGCGAATGCGCGCCGTGCATAAGCAGTTCAAGGTTGCAGACGAGCCATAGCGTCATATATTCCAGGTTGCCTTGGACACGAGGACGTCGCGCAGAGTCGAGAAGCCTATTTGTCGTGCCCGCCGACACCACCGACAGCCGTCAACCAGTCGGCGAAGCTCCTCTAGCACCAAGGGCGTGCAGACCACACGGCAGCCAGTTACCCAGTCTAGAAAGGCTCTGGATTATCATTATGGCCATGAACGCAGTGAGGGCTGATGTCGCTCGGAGATCCCTGTCGAGCAAATTGCCACTACAGCGTGCCAGCTGCGAGGTCGCAGAACCTAGGACAGATACTCCACAACCTTAGATCGTCTAGAAGCAGCAACCCGAAGTCACGAGCGCCAGAGATCCCTGCTGTGGCAGACGCCTGAGCTCCAGAAGCGGTGGTAGGTAGGTAGGGATGCGCGAACGGCGCGGACAAAGAGCGGGAACGGAAGCATCTACCAGTCGGCCGGGATTCGGATGTTTCGTCTGCCGGAGCAAGAGAACGACGTTGCTCAAGCTGTGACGACCTCAGTTGGTCAGAGGTAGTGACGTTCCCAAATAGTACGCTACGGAGGGCAGAAAGAGGATAGAAGCCCATATACTATACACTTCCTCTTACGAACGACTCAGCGCTCGTCGTGGAGGAACTCGCTCTCTTCCCACTGATGCATGAGATTCCGGACAAGTTACTCAGGATCGTGAAAGATCTCCGGAAAGCGATTAGACGCACATAGGCAGAATTTGTTGCTCCCTGTTAGCGCCGCGAGGCACGTCACACCGAAATCCCGGACTCTGTTGCAGTCGTCATACCTCTCAGAGCGTCTACCACGTTGTGATGAATGCGCGGAGCTTCTAGAAAGGGAATGCACCGGCAGGGTCGCGGCACATGGATGAAACACTTGACCATGCTACTCTGACAGCCGTTCGCCGCGGGGTAGTAGTGAAGGTAGGCTCATCAAAGCCCCTCCCGGCCTCGGCCGGGAGTCCTCCTCCGGAGGGGCTTATGCAGTTGTGCTTCCGTGCACCCCCACCCTTTTTGGGCGAATAGCGCGCTCCGGCGACGTCCTCTCCTTTCCTCAAATATGTGTTAAATGTACCTGAGATGTCTCACGACGTACTGGAGTTGATATCAAATTTTTAACCTTAATAAATGAGACGGTCCATGTCGCCCGATTCAGCCGACGCGTCGACAGCCATCCAGAGCAAAACCACTCTCATACGCCGCAGGAACGCCCATTTACTGACTCAGGTATTTCTAACATCTCAGAATACTACTACCGTCTACTGCCTGACGCGAAAAGTCGAAGAGGGAGCGCTACGGTGCAGCAGGTGGTCGTTTGTCGGTGCGGTGATAGACGGACAAGCCAGGCCCACCGCACCGCACAGCGAACCATGAACACGCTCCGACGGCTCTTTCTTCACCACAGCACTGTCATTTACGGTGAATTGAAGTCCTTAAAGCATGGTAAAGACGTTAATCTCGTCATTTGTCACCTGGAGGTGCTGCACTAGCCGTCTGCGGTTTTCTACAGCTGCCACTTCAGGCGCCAGTACCGTTGCGTCGTGCACCTGCCTGTTCTACTCACATAGGGGATATCAATCAATAGCATATGAAGAGCTTATATCCGAGAGGAAGAACACGGAGACGTCCCGGATTGATATCTATGGGTAGGTGCAAATTAGAGGTCTTCAGAGGCATAATAGAACAAGGTGTTGTGCGCGGGGTAGGCGATTTTTCCTATTTCTCACGTCGGAGGGCCGTGGAGATACATCTATAGAAGTGATACCGTTGCGATTTGTAGGGGAGAAGGGGAAGGGGACGGTACAAAAGGCGTAAAAAGGGTACCCTGGTTCGGAAGCACATTGTCACAAACCCCTTCTGGCGAAGGACTTCCGGCCGAGCCGGAAGGGGTTTGATCCGAACCTATAGTGAAGGCGTCAAAGGGCGCACGAGATGCATGACATGGACTTTCAGGATTATAGACATCTCTATGTGCTCTCTCCAGACTCCAGAACTAAGTCGGTGCGCTGGATCTTTTGTCCAGCGTTCGTGCAGCTCGCCGGGAGATCACGCCGAATATCAGTTCGTCGTCGGTACAATTACCCCCGATCAGCCACTCGCATACTTTAACAAGCGATAGCGCTTGCAAAATCGGTAGACGCTGTTAGCTGAGGTACGAAGTACAATCCTAGACCCTGTGGCGCTTCCACGTGCACGGTGAAGCGCCTTGCCTAATGCATAGGAAGTAAGTCTCCGCGGCTGCGACTTGCGGTGGCGTCTGGATTGCATTCCTTTGTGTTCTGCAACGTATCGTATCGGATAAAAGCATTTGTTTCTTAGTGTTGGAGGTAGACAACAGCCCCTTTCTCAGCTTTCCCTTCGAATCAGCTTACTGGCACTATGTTCACGCCCTCCGTCGTACAGGCACAGAGGGTGAGAGGTGCCTCCTTTACGCCAACTTCCTCCACTAATCGCCAGTCCTCACTCACGCAGACTGGCAATATTGGGGTAAGTCATAGACAGCTTTAAACGCGTACTCTATGACTGACATTGAGACCAGGTTGGCAGCAAGGTCACATATAGGAACCAACCCGCTGTCGTACAGACAACGGGAGTAGGTCCGGGAGGGGTACGTTTGCATCCAAATCGACCACCCACTGGCGCTGATTACAGATCACTAGCAATTCTATCTCACACTCAACCTAAATGGCCAGCTTGTATTCAATATTCCGTTGCTCAATGTTCGCGCTGTTCGTGCTTGAAATGTCGTTCGTCCTGTGCCTTTGTGCTCGAACTTGGTATTCTGGTTCTGGGTAGTAGATGTCATAGAGCGCTAATAATAATCACCATACAATTGAGACTATACTCGACGAGTGACGGAACGCTGTGACTGAGCAATGAAGCGTCAGAAATTATAACGAGAGCTTTAGGCCTGCGTCGTTCTGAACGACATTCACAGCAGTTTACGCCATCTCCCGCGCCTGGTCCTTACAGTGGTTAGGTGAGGGCACCGTACTCGTAACTTAGCGAGGCCCGACTATTCTGGCTAAGCTGAAGTGCAACGGTAATGGGAATCCCTTCATCATATTGAACTAGTACGTCCGAGCGACTCGGACGCATCGGTACATCACCGTCCCCTGTAGCCACGCATACAGCAATGTCTGAAACGCACGCAACATCACGTACTTATCCACTCTCAGTGTTGTGTGCCCTCTCGAGCTCAAAGAATCGACGCACCCGTCTCGGGCGCTCTTCTGTCGGACGCGCGTAATGGTTACGCCTGGAACCCGGTAACCCGGTGGACGCGTGCGCCGAGTCTTACACTGCGCTGCATCATTGCTCTAGCGCGGGAGCGCTCTCGCGTGTCCTGGATTTAGGTAGGGTCGAGCGTGGCGATGTGGACAAGACGCTCATTCCGCGGAATCTTTGAATATTGTTCGCTCCGGCATGCGCGCTAGCATACATCGACACAGGTAAGCTGTGAAGCACTACCACTGGGTATAATCCGTAGATATGACGGCGAATACACATGTAGTCGAGTTTTGCCCCTATCGAGTGTCTACGTGACACTCAATCCGAGTCCGAGTACCTCGGGGCTTGCAACCGCCGGTGGACTGTACCCCCGACGCATCTCATACTCCTCGGCGCTCTGATACAGTAGGAGGAGCGCCTCTGGAGTGTTGGTACTGGAGAACGATCGCATTCTGTATCCTGAGGTTGTCCTCCCAGTGCATCGCGCGCCTTGTCTAGTACTCGCAAGGCATGAGTGCGCGGCTGGCGCAGAACGAACTACGGTACGACCTCAGTGAGACTGGAACGCAGCGCCTCAGGTTGAGTATAAAGACTGTGCCGGCTTTGACGCGTAGGTCCTCACCTCCACAGTCCAGTTACAGCGGCGACTCCCCAACACAAGACATCTTCGATTATGTCGCTCTTCAATACCTCTGTCGCTCAAGGCAAGCGGAAGGTACTTTCTCCCAGTACCGCCCTCAAGTAAGGGGTGTCGCTAACCAATTACACAACAGCCAGACATCGGAGTGCGCCAATTTGCACACCGTAATCCTCTCGCTGATCGCAATGTATAGATAGGCAGCACGGTCACGTACAGAGGCCAACGCGGAGTGGTGAAAGGAGCTGGGTTTGGTTCAGGCGGGGTAGGTTCCTCTCGGGGTTCATGATCATCGAGTGCCCAGCTGATCATACACACTGCACAGAGAATCCTCTTCACCATCGCCCTCGAAGACCCAGACCCAGAGACAACGGCGAAAGCCAAGCCTGAGACCCAACAGACATCCAGCCAGGATTCAAAGACGAAATCGACGTCGACACCCGCGAAGGAAATTAGCAATGTTCCCGCACAGGATGTTCGACTTGTCCGTACTAGTGTCAAGTCGAAGTGACTCGGAGCTCGCATCCAGGGATTGGAGCTGGGAGTAACATGCCCACATGTTAGATGTACATTTCTTCTGTCTGTAAGCTGTGAACGTGTAGAGAACGCAATGTACTTGAAGCTTGCTCGAACCGCGGCGTATGACAGAAAGGGAGAGGGAATGGTCGGGGGCCGAAGTACGAGGCGATAAGCGTTGCTGCAGAGTGCTGCAGCCTTGCCTGGACTTGGAGAAGATTGGTGTCGTGCAGGGCAGGATCGACATCCAGAAGGACGAAAGGGCCCGTGTCTGACCGACAAAGAGCACGCATTCGTTGATCACGACGGATGAGCCCCCAACTTGCGGGACTGACCATGTAGGCTCCTCAAATGGCACATCACTAACCTCGTGCAAATAAACCCGTGGACTGTGACGACTTGACCTCCTGGACCACTTTCAGGGGAACCGGACAACGCGGCCGACATGGACAACGGGCGCATGTCAATTGCCCATGAGAATCGTGCCACCACCCAAAGACGACGGCGCTAGATCCTGCGCGTTTGTCGGCGGGGCGACCGCGCCCGTGGACTCGATGGTGCCGCGTCCAAGAAATTGAAGAATCAGGCGGGGCCACAGGCCGGACGGGCTCTGCAGCTCGGGTCGACGGCGATGATCCACATGCGCAGACCCAGATCGCAGACGTCGTCATGGATGGGCCAACAGTCAGTAGAGAGGCGATTCTGTCGCGCGCAAGAGTGCCAAACGCGCACGCAGGCCCGAGCCTTGACGAGCGCTAGGTTGACGCACACGAGTTACAAGCGGGTTTGCGGAGCGATGCAGGATGCAATGTATGATTTTGTTGTCATGGTGCGCGACGACGGCATAGTGCATGGCATACAAGCGAAGATGAGCAAAGCGAGACCGGAAGGAACGAGACAATCACTGGAGCGCGCGAGTCAGCGGTGAACCACGCGAACAGCACGACGACACTCACGAACTGGAGCGCTGCGCCCTTGGTCTTCTTCTCGCCACCCAGCTCGAAGCTACGCGAGTAAGCGTGAGTAAGAGAAGAAAGTAAGAAAAGAGAGTAAGGACGCACTGCTTGCAGCGCTTGAGAGCGAGCTGCATTTTGTACTTGCACACTGTGCATTCCAAGCGCAAGACGACCTTCTTCGTAGTCTTTGCCTTCTTGTGGAAGACGGGCTTGGTCTGACCACCGTAACCGGACTGCTTGCGGTCGTAGCGACGCTTGCCCTGCGCGAAGATGGAGTCCTTGCCCTTCTTGTACTGCGTCACCTTGTGCGGTCTAAGACGACGACGAGCTCAGCGACGACGACGACGACGAGCAGGATAGACTCACGTGTGCTTGCGGCAGGTCTTGCCCTTGCAGTCTGCGCGCGGGGTCAGCGTCCAGCTCACCAGCGCGCAAAGACGACGAATAACGAACAGGTACGCCGTGTCCTGCGCGAGGGTCAGTACGACGGGCACCGCGACGCGCGACGAGCACGCACTTGGGGATGTTGACCATGATTATTTGGGTGGCGACGGCACGGGCGTCGGTCGGGACGGTGTGTTGATGAGGAAGGCGACGGAACGGAACTTCCCGCTCACTGTACAGCCGGAAGCAACTGCCCAAGACGGCAAAAACCTTGCCTTGACGCACTGTTTACTTGAGCATCAGATTACAAATACAGCTTGGAGGTGGTCTGTGCATGAAAGGACTGCGGCTGACTGGCTGCAAAGCCCTCAGAGCTCTGTCGCAGGTCGTCGTGACCGAACGCAGAGCAATCTCCCCCTTCCTCTTAATTAACATGTATGGATACACAACATCAGGACGCACCTGAGTATTACTGAGGGCCTGTATACAATACAGTCTTGACGATAAAACTACAGAAATTTAGCTGGATGGGTGTCGAATGCGGACCCAAGGCGCTTATCTCGTCGAGCCGCACCTGGTACCGTCACCGACCCCAACCAGCTCCTGTAGATTTGGAGCGACCTCCCTTTATGGGTCTACTACAATCTCGCGGCGGGCGCAGTCGCCGCCGGATTCAGTCACGCCGGCGAGACTCTCCTCCAGAGTCTAAGGTGACTTCTACATAGGACTCGCCAAATAGCTACCTTGACCTAGAAGTGTCAATTGGAGGATCTTTTACACTCAGGATTCGACGTGTTGTATGACGATTGAAGATGTTACCTACAGACTCGAACGGATGCAGGGTTCTCGTGGGCCGCTGTAACTAATTCCACGGCTCACGCGCTCAAGCCTGACATTCTCCGGGTCCTTCCAGGAGAAGAAGACATGACCCACCATAATCTCGCGTCTCGTGAAAAGTTGCGCGTATGATTTTGACGCCAACAGTCTCCGGTCGCGGCCTCGAAGAGCAAGTCGCATTTTGTGTACACGTGCTTGGGCTCGCCTCTGCTCTTCTCATTCCCATCCGCACCATGACCCCCCTTTACGCCACTGTCTGCGTACATGATGGCGAGGCTATCCAGAAGTATAGAATGTTGACAAATCCCACGAGGGATTGCGCCCGCAAGTAGAACGGTGGAACTTTGCCCGTGCTTCTAGTGCTGGGCACGAAGCGCTGATGCTCCACTGGTCCGCACCTCTGGCGATTCGCGAAGCGTGAGAAGGGACCGGGCACAGTTCCAACAATTCGGCTACAATGCGCTCTCGCCGAACTGTCCCTTGGCTCTCATCGTCCACCACCGTCGACTTTGACTCAATGCCTACGCTCTCCAACGGCTTAAGAAAGCTCCGGAACTTTCTCTTCTGCCTGACGCTCACGCCCGATGCGCCCGACGGCCCAGGCGGACCGCAACCTCAAGTGGGCGGCTCTGCTCATGGTGCAAAGGGGCGCGCATTCATATACGGCGCTCCTATCTAGCTGACTTCCTTCGTAGGCAACTACACTCGAGGCCGCCAATGTCCCAACTCACGATGCGTCCGCCGGCACTGGTGGACCGCAAGCTCAAGCGACCGGCTCTGTGCATAGGCCGAAGGGACGCGCATCTCATTATGTTTGGCGCTCTCATCTCGCTGACACTCGCCACAGGCAATCGCACCTGATGCGCCCGATCCGCAAGTCGCTAAGACACCTCCGGTACTACCAAAACTTATCTGTGGCAGCCGCGTTACCGACCCCTTTTCAGGCGATAAAGAAACCGTCCAATGCAGCCGACGGCGTTGGTGGTGGCGTAGATACTCCAGTCGAAACTGCGGGCGGTCCTCCCGTCGTCAGTGTCGACGGACCTGACAGTGCAGTGCGTCAAAGACTTCTCGTTGCGAGTAGCTCGGATGATTCAGATAAAGCAGAACCCCGCTTCAGTTGCGCCGTCCCCGACCGTTGCGCAGGCGTTGACGCTCGAAGAAGGAGTTTGCAATGCGAATGCTGCATTCCAAGGAGCAAGCCGTATTGGCGAAGGAGTTCAGCTTGCAAACGACGGGGCCGCAGTCGTCGACGAATGGGCTGAGCGCGTCGACACAGTCTTCGAACAACTGTCCAAGCTTTGCACGGTTCTGGATAACATTCCAGAGGTGAAGTTCACTGGTTGTTTTTATGTTAGGCAGTACCCTGACCCCTTCTGCAGATTCATCCTTATGTCACGATTGTCACCGGAATCATCACGGCCGGAATCAAGGCCAGTATTTGGGCTATAGTTGGATTACCTTTCTCATAAATACAACAGCCCTTCCTAAAGCAGAAAGATAGCGATGACGCCGTCGCCGTCCTGCTACAGGATCTTGGTGACGCTTACGATTTAGTTATGGCTCACTATCCGGGACTGGGTCAAGACACGGCATCCCTGAAAGGCTCTCGATTCGACCTGCTCATCCGACTGTCCCAGCAGATAGCTAACTCCGCCACATTCATCCAAGAAGTATACACGGACACGAGCTTCTGTGAGATTTCGTTTCGGCATGCCATCATTGCGTCTACTGAACGGTCGTAGTCAAGAGGAGTATGAAGGGACTCGTCAAACCGATCGACAAGAAAATCCAGGAATACAGCGATGCTCTGAAGAATATCGGGAACAAGATAGCCCAGCGCGATATCTCTATTACCATGAGTCTCGTTACGTCGATCAGCCTCGAGCTTAGCGACATTGGTGACTGAAGTTTGACCTGCTTTGATGATGTGATAGCTAACCCGTCTGAATCGCAGAGGAAACCATCGACCTTGGAAAGCTTTCCCACGCCAGGAATCCACACTCCCTCAACAGAAGGAAAGCTTGTCTTCCGGGTACTCGGACGAGCACCCTTGATGAGATTATCGGGTGGATCTGCGATCCTACAGCATCCCGGGCGAGATTCATCCTCGGCCCAGCAGGCGCTGGTAAATCGGCCGTCGCACACGCCATAGGCCAGCATTTCAATGGCCTTCGACGCCTTGCGGCTCTCGTTTCGTTTGACAGCAACTTTGCAAACGATTGTCATCCCAATTCATTTCTCTGCACTCTCGCGCTCTCCATCGCGGACTGGAACACCGACTTTCGGAAGGCTCTTCACGACGTATTAAAGCGGGAGTCTCAGTCCCATTTACAGCACTCTCCGGAGATCGAACAGCAATGGAAATTGCTCATCGTCGAGCCTGCAAAGGCTGTTGCATTTGTCGGTGCTGTAGTAGTCGTTGTCGATGCTTTCGACGAGAGCTTCGCCGATGGTGATGACCGCGATATTCTTCTGCGCTTCTTGACGACACACGTTGATGAGCTGCCATGCAACTTTCGCATCATCGTCACCGCACGTCCCGAGGCGTATATCATGACGGCTCTTCACCGTTCGCGCGCCGAAGCTGCCGACATTTTCAATCTCGATAGCGGCGCGACTGCCGACGTAGAGCGATATATCTGTGCCAGGCTCTCCCACCTTCAGCCCGAAGAGCGCCTCGATGACTCGCAGGTCACAGAGCTGGCTGCTAGGGCGGAAGGGATCTTCCAGTGGGCCGCGACTGCGTGCAATGTTTTGCTGCAACGCACAGGCGGTACGACGCCTCGGCAAACCTTCAGCTCACCGGCATTCTCGTCCCTTATCCGCATCGAGAATAAATCTCTCGAATCTCTCTACGGCGGCATCCTATCGGCAAACTTTCGAACGGAGCACATCGACGCAATGTCCCGTTTTAGAGATGTCATGAAGCTGATACTCTACACAGTAGAGCCGCTATCACCCGCTGCATTGATAGCACTGTACTGTGCGTTCACGAGGAGCCAGCTCGAGACGGGCAAGACGGCAGTCGACTCTGTTCTGCAGAACCTGGGCTCTGTTCTCACCGGCGTATACGACGATTCCCCAGTCGTCCGCACTTTTCACAGCTCGTTACGAGACTTCCTATCTCATCCTGCTAGCGACGATTGGTACGTCGAACCGGCTTCCGGATACACCTCCATCACCATTGCCACCCTTCGGTTATTGAATGAGTCATTGCGACTGAACACATGCGCAATCGATTCCTCCTATGAGGAGAACGCTCGCTTCAATGCTCTTCCGGGGCGGATTGCACAACTGGAGCGACGATTTCCAGGACTTCTGTATTCCGCTCGTCGCTGGGGAGATTCTCTGCCCTTGGCCACAGGCCTGCCGCGCGCAGAGTTACAAGCACTCCTGCACGAGTTCCTTTACACGCGTCTACTATTTTGGCTGGAGTTGCTGTCCTTCTCCAACTCGATGGAGACGGCCGTCCCAGGATTGCGGAAAGCTGTACAGTTTCTCGAGGTATGTAGAGTAATCGAGCTGGGGAAATTTGCTGACTAATGTCTCAGGATATGGAAGCGAGGAACCTCACGCACGACGCTTTACGCTTCGTGAAGTGCATCGGCCTGACCGCTATTCGTGACCGGGCGCCGCACATTTACCTCTCTGCCCTTGCGTCTACTCCTGCCTTGTCTGCTGTCCGATCGCAATTTTGCTCGAATATCTCTGTCTGTCGCTTCAAACCGCTGCGAAAGACGTGGTATAGATTCGTCCGAGTCGAGATGATGCATACCGTTCGCAGCATCGCCTACTCTCCCGACGGTCGATATATAGTAGCTGCCAGCTTCAATAAGCTCCACATCATCGAAGCAGAGCTTGACGATGTGGTACGCATTGTCCCCACGGGTAGGCAGGTGTACCACGTGTCATATTCTCCCGACAGTAGATTCATCGCCTTCTCGGGTTGCGAGAATGTGGACCTTTCGGTCTGTGATGCGACTACGGGAGAATCGGTATCACTCCTACCGTGCGAGCAGGCTCAGAGTTTCGAACTGCACCTCGCTTTATTCCTTCGCGATGGTCGACTTCTGGTTTCTGGTGCTGGAAAGTCTAAGGAGATGTTCTACCTCTGGACCTCGAAGCCGATCCGAGTCCCGCCCGTCTGTACAGACCTGGAGTTGATTCTGGCGCTGCCTCACTTCGAGCACAACTTCTCGCATCTTGCATACTGCTCCGAGGGACGCTACATTGTAGCAGCTGCCCGGACCGAGATCTGCATCTGGAAATGGGACGAGGATAGCAATAAAGCCATCAACATGCGCACTTTCGACCCTCAAGGTGGGGTCATCTGGTGCATAGCTTGTTCACCTACGAGCAACCGGCTGGCACTGGCCTTATTCAGCGAAGCCCACTGGGAGCGGGGTGATTTACATAACGGCGTTAGGCTGTCGATCCTAGACCTCGACACTCTAGGAACCGCTGGAGTACTCGAGGGGCATAGTGGCGCAGTTACCTCCGTGTCGTGGTCATCCGATGGACGACGGATTGTGTCCTCATCACTCGATGGCAGTGTCCGAATTTGGGACAGTGATACTTACCAGTCTATCGGCTCTCCCATCTACAGTGGGCACATGGCTGATCGCGTGCATGCCGCGGCTTTTTCTCCGGACGGGCATCTCGTGGTGTCTGCAGGATCTCAGCCGAATCTACGACTCTGGGATGTAGAGGACACTATACGCGACCCACTCTCTAGCAACTGCCCACCGATCTGGAACATCTCGTACACATCTGATGGAAGGTCGGTCGAGGGAAAAACTCAGTTTGACCTAGAATTTGACAGTAAGTTTGGGTACATTCGTACACGCTCTTGGGACGTGTCGACCGGTGCGTTTATTGATACCTCGACTCCATTGGAGATACCTCGGGGATACTCTCCTCCTCCTCCTTGGCCTATCGACGACGCTATACCCACGTTCCTACGAGGTACAACGGTCGATATTGACGCTACTAATCACGCCATCGTGATCTGGGCGGGCAACTTCTTCCATACCTTGCGGCACGGACCTGTTGGCGTCTTTGGATTTTCGAAAGATGCCAACCGCGTTGCCGTTTGGTCAGAGTATGCGCTTGAGCTATGGGACGTCGAGACACGTATGCGAATCGGCAAACCCCGCGCACACACAAAGCCTAGAGGTCTTGCTCCATCACCCACCGGGAGTGAGGTTGCGACGTTGGATGACGAGAGTGTCATTCGTGTTTGGCAACTAGACGATAGAGAAGGTGCGTACCTCCACTTCAGTCTGCAGCCAGTCCCGTGCTGAGACTGTAGCTGTTGTCCAACTCAACGGACAGATTCAGAGTTTGCCATCCCACACTTTCCGCTAGCGCGCAATCCCGACGAAAGGTCCGGCTATTTTGTCTACAATGGTGATATCGTGGATAGGCACCGGAACGTCATCTTCGCCATCCCCTGGGAGTATAGCCACCGCTTGTGTTATCCGGGACAACGACTCATGCTGAACGCGGTTCCCGTTACTATCGACTTGCGCCATCTCATACATGGCGAGAACTGGGCAGAGGGATTCCGGTACCTGAACAATCTCTCGGTGTACGCGCGCACGTTTAGTCTTTTGCGATAGCTGACGCCGGCCTTAGTCCTACATCCAAAGGAATTTCGACGCGCTAGTTCCCAGACTCGGCCCTCTTGTCTCTTGCGGTTCCGCTGAAATGTCTTAGTGTATACGTGCGAGTATCACGCCTGTGGTCTTCATAGCCAACCCGATCTATTTCCTGCTCGCGAGAGCTGTAGACTCGTAAGCGACTTCACAGACGAGACGTACGATATCAACATGGGTGAATTGAGCCCAGTGCGCGACAGATGTTAGCTTGCGGCAGATGCAGAGCGCGTAGGTCCTGGTAGCGCTTACCCGGAGCTGTTGCCATCGAGGGCGCCGAACTGATTGCGCCCTGTTTTTTCTGTGCCCGCATCGTCAACACGCGCACGCTTCCTGAACGCGAAGAGACAAGTGCGTAATTCAACGGAAACGGCTACATGCGCGCATACCCCTGTGGCTCGCGACTGGTCGGTGACAGTCACCGTGACACGTCTGGGAATGGTCTGCGACGTACGCGTACTTTGCGTTGGCGGCGGGCTTCTGCCACAATTCTTGCTCTTTTCAGGCGTCGGCGTAAGCACGGAGAGCGGTTGACCTGAGTATGGGAGCGCCGGTCCTTGAGGTTGCGGCAACGAGCGCTCGCTTGCCTGCGGGTAAGGCTCCATGCGAGCGCGTTAGCCAGATATAAAGAGAATAGAGATAAGGAAGCAGCTCACATAGCGCGGCTGAAGTCTGGCCCGCAGAGTGTCGGTGGGCGTGAAGGAGTGGATTGCGGTTTCGGATCGCGAAGCCCTGCCCGCCGAGGGTGGGCGAGACGAGTGGCTCGCGCGCGATGTCGACAGCCTGGGGGTTTCCGGCGCGCGAGAATTCTTTGTCCTTGCGTATACGCTCTTGGTCTTTGGGCCGCACGCTGTTGAAGCCGTTGATCGCGGCAACCTCCTTCATCGCGTGCTTGACCTCGGGCGCCACGCAGATCCTGCGCAAATAAGGATCGTGCGGATAACGCGTACCAGCGGCAAGCTCAGTGGTGATACCTGACGCATGCGCCGTCGACGGTAGAGGTGAACGCGAGGTCGTTGACGCGTATGTAGGGGTTACAACTGGGCACGTCTCGCGCTGGGCCAGATACTAACAGAGCTAATAATTAGTCCTTGGCGAGATACGACACATCGATTAGACACACCAAGAAGGGTGGGTTAGTCATGGCGGCGGCGGTCATGGTCGTAGCTGGGTAAGAGACGCGAGGAACAGTGCTCGAACCACCTTCGCCGCAGCGGAACGCAAGTCGGCAGACAGGGGGCAGGTTCATACAGTGTAGGCATCGTATACATGTAGAAGGGCTCCACGTCGTCTCGAACGATCTCCACGCTCCTAGAGCATTTCTCAACCAACTGGGCCAAAGGACGAGGCCAGAGAGCCAAAGCAAGATCAGATATCCCAATCGACATCATGCTTGATCGAATCAGTCCGCTTGTGGTCGCGTACCAAGCGGCAACGGACGAGGACGAAGCAAAGAGAGTTTCCGACTCAGCAGCGGAATCCCAATGCATGTTGTCCTCCATCACAATCTTCGAAACTTGACCGATCAAGCATATCTTTTGTTCCCTATTGGAACTGAAGTTGACTGAAGTGCCGTTCACTGGTTCAGCAGCAGACGGTGCAGTAGTGCGGTCCGGAGGCAAGTGTACCGGCGCCAGCTCGTCAAACACGTCGAGAGAAGGCGCGTGTCGTGTAATTCATGACCAATCCGTAATCAGTGGGATGCTGGGACTCGAAAGCGAGTTGCCAAAAGGTGGGGTAAAGCGGGAAAACGAGTAACGGGGCAGGGGCGACTGGTGATCTGGAGCTCACCACCCTGCACCATTATATCCACCATCCTTCTCATTAAGAGCGGGCCGTCAGCGAATTAGTTCCATAATCGTAAAAGAGGGGAAATGAGGGTACCTATAATCGACCCTCGTGTCAGCCGGAGCTCCTCCTCGCTCGTGCCATACCGTATTTCCCCAAGTCCCAGAGCGGTCGGATCCAAGGGCCACCCCACGTCTACGAGATTAACCTTCAGGATAAGCTCATGTACAAAGACCTTGATATGTACTAGGCAGCGCGTAGCAAAGTTACTGTACTTACGAGCCGCTGAAGTAAAACGACGCTGAAGACGAAGCCCTTGCGTGACCAGATCAACTTTGTGGATTATCAGCAATGACTAGGCTACATTGGTAGTGCGATCGCACACGAGGGTGAGTGCGAGTGTAAGCGCGTAGATGAGAGCAAGAAATGGTCCGCGGAGCAGGGAAGATAGTGACCGCACAGGTGCGATAAGCACAAGAGTGAATGTCCAAGAAGGAAGGGTGCGGGCGAATCGAAGCATGGAAGAGCAAAACGATCACGCATCCTCCTTGATCAAATCGGCCGCTTTCTCTGCGATGCCGAACAGCGTGCTCGACAAGTGTGCGCTGATCTGGAGCGGTATGACACTCGCATCAACAACGCGCAGGTTTTTCGTGTCATACACACGAAGGCGGCCGTCGACAACGCCTTAAAGGGTCGGTTTTTCAGTAACAAGTATAACAAGATCCCGCTGGAGACGCACCGCCGAGACTACGACGCATCATGGCAGCTGTGCCGATAGGATGCGAGACGGCGTTGAACTTCTTCTTGATCCACGACCCTCCCACGCTTTGTCGGTCGCGTTGTTCCCGCCTGGTACATCGCAGCCGGGAATCGCCTCTTCAGTCGAGATTGTACTGTCATCGCGATTAGATTGGAAAACACCCTGTATCCCCTTCGCTTCGTCGGTCGCGCTATTCCCGCCTAGAACCGGAGTCGCCTCTTTAGTCGAGAGTGTCCTGTTATCGCGATGAGATTGGAAAACACCCTGTGTCTCATTGACTTACGAGAGAGGCGGTGTATTGAGTATACGGCGAGCAAGACGCGAACCGGCAACGTGAACCCTCATGTCAAAGTCCACGGAGAAGAAGTTGACGCGGATCGTGGGCTGTGCGAGCGGGTTTGTTGACTGCATATGGTCCACCTCAGGCTGTCAACCTTAGACATCCCATAGATGCATCGTCACCTATGTGTCTGATGGGCCTAAAGGGCCTTCTGTAACCAGGCGCGGCTATCCTGGCCTCCAGACACAAAATATTAGTTGACCAGGCAGTCTCAGGCGCGCCTGAGCCAGCCTCCCGAACCCGTTCCGGCACAGGGTTACCATTTTGGGCGTCGGCGTGGCGATCAGTCTCGGAGGCGGTCGGAGGCGCCCGCCTCCTTTGGCCTTGACCAGCCTGCAGGCGACTGAGCCTCGGCCGTTGATTCTAGAAGCGGCTATCCGTTCCATGCTTCGCCTCGCGCTGCCTAGGTAGCACCAGCAGGCGAATGCGGGGAAAGGCGCATCTAGGCATCTCCCTTGTACTCTCGGTGTGTCTGCTCGTCTTCCCAACGTCCACAACGCCGTGTCCCTGCGTTCCGCCAGTGCATCGATCACTACATAGTATCATAGGCTATTCTTTATGTTATAGACAGTGTGGGACTCTGGACGTTTCACTCGAAACAGCGGCTCTGAGGAAAGGGTTGTCCAGACACACAAGGACAGGATACCTAGTTGGCTCTGCACTTCAACCTCAAACGACCGCTGGTTGTATTACGTAGTTCAGCGAATCATGTCGGAGGAGACGCGGGCGGCAGTTTCGTAAATGAAGCCGCGAGCGTAAACGGAGTTTCGGACATTACTTATCGCCGGCCGAACATCATAGCTTCCCGCCGGTGCTCGTTTCGTCACATTCATTCTTCTTTATCCTCGCTATTCAGACGCCGGGGGAATCGTATGGACGATATATATTGATATGATGTAACATACAATACTATGGGTGTGGCGACGAATCTCGACACGGCAAAGATACGACAAAGACAGGATAGGCCGTCCCAGACGGCGACGGCCCTTCTGAACGGCCCACAGGGACGCTACAAGGGACGCGCATACTCTTCGAGTTGGTTGGGAGCGGGACGAGGATTAGAGATAGAGGGACTGATCGAGAACACTCGGCGTCCAGTGTCCGCACGCGCAACAACGAACGACTATCTGAACCTCTAGTAAGAATGTGAGCAGGGATAAACACGGCTTATGCGCGTCGCCACAGGCTCATGATCGCCTGCGACGCACTCGACCGCGTGCATCCTGTAGTTACATACCCTGACCCGCATATGGGACACACGCAGTTAGTGGGAGCGGAGCGCGCTTATGGCATCGTGCTCGTATTGGGTGTTGAACGCCCGCAAGGCCGTGTCCAACGACGGGCGGCCCGTTGTTGGTAGCGTTTGAGAGTTTAGAAAGGAGAGGGAGATCGAACACTCCACGGGTCAACCGCACCCGACGGAGAAGCCCAGCTGCGGGACATCTCAAAGCGCCTGATAGAGTAGGGCAAGACTTAATAGATAACCGAAGATAAATATAATCGTGTGCAGAGCACACTAAGGTAAAAGAATTAAATATTCCATACACAGGTATTTCGTCATGCTCTTCAGAGTTCGGTTAGGTTGTTCTACCCGCTACTATTGTCCTGCTCTGGGGACTCCTGGATTGAGTAGATTGGGTTGTGCATGGGGCGGCTGCTAGGGCCCGGCCCATCCCAATGCTGTTGTGCTGTCCATTGCGTCGATAGGGTAGAGGGGGCGGCGGTCGGTGGTCGATGGATGCTGTCTACATTACTGTATGAGCCCGATGCGGTACCCTGGTACGTCGATGTAGCGTCCGTGTGCTGCATGCGAGACATCGGGCGAGGGACGGCCTGGGGTTGGTGCGGCGGTGCATAGTATGTATTATTGTCGTACGAGAAAGGCGGTGGGCCAGGTGGCGGCGGCGGCGGCGGCGGTCCAAACGATGCACCATGCATGGTGTAGTCTGCACCGGGGGTAGGCGCTCTGGGACCGTGCTGGAGGGGTGCATGTGTGTACGTCGGTTGCGCAGCTGTGTACGCGTGGTAGCCCGAGTACGCGCGATCCGCGGGCGGGTAGCTCTGCTGGTACTGGTCGTGATGCTGGACTGAGAGCCGTCCGTCGTTCACGAGGGGGTTGTGCGGTGCGGGGACGGGTTGCGACGAGTGGTGCTGTGGATAGTCATGGGGCGTCGCAGAGGGGTGCTGGGTGTGGGGAGGATATGGCTGCGACTGCTGCTGCAACGTCATGCGCGGCGTCTGCAGCGCGGCCGTATCTCCATAGCTCTGACCCTGAGCAGAGCCACCAGACGCTCCGCCTCGCCCTCCGTATGCATAAGGGTTCTGCGCAACATGCGAAGAACGCCCGGGCACATGTCCTTGCACTGCTGGGGCAGCGCTCGGAGGCCTCTGCAGCCACGGCGGCGGTGCAGGGGTCCGGTCCCGCATAGCCCTTGCGCTGAGCTCCTCGCTAACGAATGGCGGTGCCGCATGAGACGTCGAATCGGCCTGGAACGTGCGCAGTACGTCTCCGTGTCCGCCACCGCGACCGTGAGGCCCGTCCTGTTCAGACATGCCGGGTATCGACATACCGGTGGACGCGAAGGGCGCGGCGTCGGGCGGGATCATGTTGAAGACCGCGTTTGGCTTCATCTGCGCAAACTCGATGCCCTCCTGCTCGCTTGGTACTGCACCGCCGCCAATCTGACGCAGGGCGCGTTGCGGTCGTGGTGCCGCAAACGATGAGAAGCCGCTGGTCGGCTTTTTCTTTGGGCGAGGAGGCACGATACGCGGGGGTGGAGGACGGTGATCAACGTCGGCGTCGGTATCGTCGGTGTCGGACTGCTCGATGAATTCGCGTGACGGGTAGGTCTTCCCTGTCCTTCCAACCTGGCTCGGCCCTTTCGTCCTTCCCCTCCCTCCCCTCTTCTCCTTGTGGTCGCTATGCGAGTCCTCCGCGTCGGAGCCGCCTGTGGCACGACGTGACGTGCTTGCCGCCTTGAATGTTGTGGGCAGCGTGATGCCGTCGTCGGTGCCACTCACGAAGAGGGCAGGCTCGGTCTTCTTGTTCTTCTTCTTCTTCTTCGTGTCGGGCGGCTGGTCGTTTGTCGCGGTCGCGGTGTCGAGCTCGACGTCGAGCTGATTCTTCTTCCTCGCGTTCCTCTGCGCGTCCTCCTCCTCCTTGTAGCGAGTGCGCGGGAGTTTGCCATCCATGACGTCGCCCATAAAGAGGAGATGGTCATTGTCGATCGTGGTCCAGAGAGCAATCTTGCGGAACTGCGCAGGGTTGGACTGGCGTAACTTGACCTCGGTTTCTGCATGGTCATGAGTCTTACAACCGACACTGCGCGTATCATTCAACGTACCTGGGTCAAGGTCGACGATGCGCAGACCCTCGTGCTCGAGCCCTGCATCGAGCTCGCGCTTCCACTGGTACAGCGCGGAGAGTATAGCTCCTTCCTGGCTCACAGGAAACCTGCCGTCCTTCGCCTCGTCCAATCGCATTGCTCGTGGCCAGTTCTCGATGCGCTTCATGTGGGTATAGAGCAGCTTCCCGCAACGGGCCCACGCTGCTCTCTGCAAAGATTCCTTGCCGCCGCAAATGGCCTCTAGTTACGAACGTCATGTCCTGTTCCACACCGCCCATGACGAGTGTACGTACCTTCGAACATGCGCACACCGTTCCGGATGGCCTCGCGACGTGCGTCCTGGTCAGACATCAGGCGCCGTACACCTTCTACACTGTAGTCTTCGAGGTTCGAGGCTGCACGCTCCCGGTTCCTTGAGTGACTCGCATGAGGGACAATACTCATGTGGCCGTGAACGATCACTTACTTGATCATGTTGACGAGATCTTCGCAAAGCTTGCGCAGGTCGAGCTCTCTCGCGTTCATGAACTTGTACGCGAATTCGTTGTTGGCGAACATGCCGCCCGCTGCTTGCGCTGACAGGTCCGTGCCCTCCGTGGAAACAACCCAGCCGACTACTGCGATACGATAGTGGGTCCAGAAGCGTCTGGTCTGGAACAGACGTCAGTAGAGTCCTATATCCAAAGACGTATGCACTTACAATGTCTTGAAGCTGCGCCATCAGCTTCATGATCACCTTGAAGCGGTTGCCCTCCGTAATGTCGTCCTTTGCGCACTCAGACCGATACTCTTCGCGCCACTGCTCGAGCTCCTCTTTGAGTTCCTTCAGGCCATCGCCATCGCCCTCCGCCTGACTCTCCTTCTTCTCCTTCTTCAGCTGCTTCCACGTCGTGCTACACCGTTTGCGAAACTGGTCCGGCGTTTCTGTCGCGCGTAGTCAACGTCACGCCACATTCGCTAGACGCCAAGGGGAACACTCACCTCCTTCAAGGTGCGGTTCGGTCGCCGACCACTTCTCCTGGTAGATGTTCCATGACGTATCCGTGCGCCCGAGGCGCATCTGCATCCCGAGCTGTCGATGCACCCAGTCAACAGACTTGGACGATCGCTCTGCCTCCTCTTCCGCCCAGCTCGCGATCTCGCGCTGCTTCGCGATGATGCGCGCGATGTCTTCTTTCCTCGCTGGACCCGGTTTCGCGCGTTGTTCCCGCTCCACAAGCTCGGCCTCGCTGCTATCAATGTCGCTCGCATACTCGAGCTCCATGGTGTTGTCCTCGCGGGAGGTGGTGGCCTTCCGGCGCGGCTTCTTCGGAATGAGCGACGGGGGTTCTGGCCCGGACGGCGGAGGAGCTGCACCGTCGTTCTGGTCTGCTGCTGGTGGCGGTTGTGCGGGTACGGGAGGGTCTGCAGCAGGTACCCCGCCCTGAGGTGGAACGGGAGGTTGTGGACCTGCGGGTGGAGGAGCTGACCCGTCGTTCTCGTCTGCTGCTGGTGGCAGTTGTGCGGGTACGGGAGGGTCTGCAGCAGGTATCCCGCCCTGAGGTGGGACGGGAGGTTGGGGATCTGCGGGTGGCGGATGCGGAGGCGCAGAACGGCGTGGAATAGGGGCAGTTGCCCCAGGCGCGGCGGGACGTTGTGGATTTGACGGCGGCGGCTGCACGTTCACGAGGAGGGATAAATCGGGGTTGCCTCCCGCTGGCGGGACGGGAGACCGTCGTGGCTGTAACGGCTCAGGCGGAGAACCTGACGGTGCTGCCGGGGACGCAGCCGCTGCTGGACCTGCTGACGGAGACGCCAAAGGTGTCTGCACGGCGAGTTCAGCAAATGGAAGTAGACGCGCACGGGGTGATGGCACACCTTTGCCTCAGACGGCGGCGCTGCAGGAGGATCGGCGGGCAGTGGTGGCAGCTCGGACAGCACCCCATGCATCGGCGAGCCTGGGGCTGACAGCGTCGGCAACGAGTCGCCTTCGTCTGCGTCATCCTCGGCTGCTGATGGAGACGTCTCGGGCAGAGGGTGCCCCTTCACGTGTGGCCGGTTCAACTTCTCAAGATCCTCGGCCGTCATGCCCAGCTGCGTTCGAGATTGGTATATTGTCTTGGGGTCACGTAGAAAGGCTGGAAAGGTACATACCAGCTCTTTCATCTCAACCGCGATTTCCTTGAGCTGCCCGTTCGAGTAATTCCGGAGCAGCCGCCTGCCCGCATCTCGATGCGCGTTGTCAGCCAGGGACAGTATGGCCGATGTCGTAGCCTTGAGCTGCTCGATGCGGTCCTGGCGCTGTGCTTCAGTGAGTCGCCCAGGAGGACGGTTGGGCATCGCGACGCGCTTTCGAACACGGTCAGAATTGACAGCCACCCCGTCGTTAATAAACATGTTCATGCTCACCGGGACAACAATACTGACTGCTGGTGCTGGTGTAAGCGTTCCACGGCCACTGCCACTGCCGTTTGCAGCGGTTGCGCCGCGACCGCGACCGTTTGCAGCGGTTGCGCCGCGACCGCGACCGTTTCCACGAGGCATACCCCGACCGTTGCCACGAGGGGTACCACGGCCGCGACCAGCACCAAAGCCGTGCTCGCTGGGCCCGCCTGCGGGTGCCTGAAACGGAAGTTGCGATAAAGCGTGAGTTCCAACGAGGGTTCAAGCTGTGCGACGAGACCTCGACGTACTTCGGGCCCATCTTTCGCCGCCAGGTCTTCGTCTTTCTCTTCAGTGACCTTCTGGCGTTTCTGGAGGCCGGGCGTAACATTGTCCGCCTTGCGTTTCCCAGCGGTAACCTATGAGTCGCACAGTTCAGCATTTGCTCCGCTTCCCAAGCACGTTGAACGAAAGAGCAGCGGAACACGTACAGGTACGGTAGGTTTGTTCTGCTCGACCTGCAACTGGGAGTCAGCTCGTGCACATACAAGGACGCAGGAGCCGTGAAACATACCTGATCCATTCCGGGCGCGCCTTGGTCGGTGGTACCGCCAACGGCGTCCGCGCTGCCAACCTGTTCGTTCGGGCTCGTTGCGCCCGCTCCGGGCACGCTGCTGTCGGCGAGAGCAACATTGTCGACATCACCAGCGCCAGCCTGCTTTGTACTACGGGTCTTGCGCTTGGACTTAGAAGCCATGGTGCAACAAGTCAATGAGCGATGTGCAGGCGGTCCGAGGAATCGAAAGGCGTACCAATTCTTTATAGCCTAACCTGCATCAGCCGCCATAATAGGCGTTGCCGTTACGCCAGGCATGGTAGGCCATCGTAGGCGGCCAGAGGCATGCCTGGTGCTGGCTTTAGGGGCCTACGTGCGCCTTGAGCTCGGGTCGATCATCAACGACGCGTGATAAGGAACGGAACGGCAAAGGCCGCACCCGACCCCAGCTCACCTTTATCCGCTCTTTGATTAGAGAGCAGACGTAGTATTAAGCACGCCCATAGCACTGTGCATCTGAACGGAAGCACGCTCAGGTCCTTCACGTTTCACTCGTCTGCGCGAACGCTCGCTGGTTTACTGCGGGCGCCAATGTCCTGGCGCCGGTGCCTAGCAAATCCATTTGCCAAATACGGTTGATCTAGGCAGCGCCTAGGGCCAGGATTGAGCCGCCTTTCAGTGCCTATCCACTAGGACGGCGCTTCATTCCTCTATGTACCCAATGCCTCGGAGCACCTAGGTATGGCTCATCCCCAGCGCGCATGCAGCTACTAATGCCTTTGCGCGCCTTCGTGACCACCTCCACTCGCCTTCGCATCTTGACGTGTCTTTGCGTGCCACCACGTCCTTTCCCACCTCCATACCGTCACCGTTACCATGGCCAGTACCAGCCGTTGGAGCACTCGACCACTGCTCACCCATATGCAGGTCAAAGTTGAAGACACAGACACTAAGAGCGAGGATTGTGGTGTATACCCTGCTGCGTGGGCTCTGGACAGAACGTAGGTGCACAGTCTTCGCGCTGGAGAGCCGCACCGTGAAGGAGAGCGCTAACATATTTTCTGTACCTTTAATTCAGGGCGTACTTCTTCACTCTGGTTCGCGTTCCCTACTCCCCTTTGATACGCCGTGTATCAGGCTGGGAGCTCGATCTGTCGGTGTTCGGAACGGAGACCTTGGACATCGGCTTCGACCAAGCGGACCAGACGCGCTGGTATGGATCGCAGAAAGAGCATCTGCGCCTCGCGAAAGGCGAGTATCCATGATTGTCCCCATGCGCATATATTGACACATTGGCCAGGCGGAATGACCTCGCAGAGCGACGGCTCCGTACCGAAGCCCTATCAGCCGCAACTCGTCGACTATCTAGACTATTTCTCCTATCTTACGGGGTGTGTTGGTCGCCGTATCGCTCGTGGTCTTCGTCCTGCAGCTTGCACCCGAGAAATACCCTGCTCGGAGTGTCGCAAGTCTGAGCTCACGTCTATGACCTTCCCGTCTCACGTGCACAAGATTCCCGGCGACATCCTATCGACTCTGGACGTTTTGAGGATTGGTGCGCTGCAATACCACCCTCCTGGTACCTTTGCAGTCGGTTACCTTCGTGTCGAGGTCATCGACATGGCTTAAACGTATGTTACTCCCTGCGCCTTTCCGCGGTCCAATGTCACTCATGCCTATGGAGGAATGTTGGATGGCGGATACATCGTATTGTCGACATGTACACGTATGCTGGATTACTGGTCACGTTGCCAATACAACTCGCCTCGTTTGTACCTCTCCTCTATCGATGTTCCGCCCGCAGCGCACAAGTCATGCAGGTCCTGCATACCCAAGAGAAGTCCCCACGCCCTACCCACAGTCTCCTCGAGCTCTGCATACGTCTCCGTCTCCTGTCCAAGGCATCAAAAGGTGCTGTCCAGCGCGTCCTCGGCAACGCGCTGCAGAAACATCGCGTGTTGCAACTTGCTATTGAAATACTTCTGAAACCGCTCTGAGTGCGTTCCACGGCGCTCCTGCCGAATGAGTCGCTGGGTTATCTTCTCCCAGACCGTGCTTTCATGTAATCCTTCGCTCCAAGACGCCATGTCGCTTTCAATGTCGTCCACGAGGGGTGGAAGTCCGAGGCCCTCGTCCTGTACTTGAAGTCCGAGACCAAGAGTCTACCCAGCAGACATGTCAGAATATAACAGTAGATGATATGGTGACGCACTGCAGTCGTAGCGGGCATCAGAATGCTCTGCGCGCTCTGCGGCTGCACCTCGCCCCTGCGCGACGACGTCGAACTTGAACTCTGTCGGCGATGCCAGCGTTCGCGGGATTTCGCGCGCTCGAGTTCACGATTTCTATGTAGAATAGCAAGATTATGTGAAGATGGGCCTCAGTTACTCCAGGTCGTCTCGCGCGAGCCAGCGACGGACCTTGCGTAATAATTGCGTCGCGCCTGCCGTTTCGCAGCGTGGCGTTCCTCCACAGAGGCATATTTTGCGCGTCTGGGCATAGTATTGCCCTAATCCCGGTGGTGTGGACTCTGCGGGTTGAATTGACAGAGTGTGTCGACGAAGACGGGAAACAGGGTCAAGTTTGCTAAGGGAAAGAACCGGGATTTCGGCTGACTCTATGCCGCGACAGTGGAAACGGTGTATCTCGCTGACCAGACGCTGTGCTGCCCTGTAACGCTGGACATACCAGGGCAATGCATATGGGGTGCGTGCGGTGTGGTTATTTTAGGTACATAGGTTGTAGACAGTGTATACTGGCCAGAGCAAGGACTTCGGGATCGCTATACACATCGTCTCGTCCTCATTGCGCTATTGAGTTCTAACGCTCCCCTAAATAGCCATGGGTACCTAGTAGTGATTACTATCATACTTCGTTGTAGGCAAGTCGCTCAGACACTTTATAGTCACGTCCAAATCGGGAGGTGCGGGACGCGGCGCGCGCGCAAGTCAGGGATTGTCCGCTGCTCTTCCTTCTACACCCACATAATGCCCTCCCTTCCGGCATTTGCGGCTAGCACGTCTAATCGTAAGCGCAAAAACAAGCCAGCTGCACTGCGCGCAAGTGCAAAGATACAGGCTCGGAAGGCTGGCAGTTCACAGGCCCAACCGTCCGGCGTCAGCGCGTCCAACTTCACGCTCGTTCCAGCATCCGATGCACCAACACTCAAGCTCAAGGCTAAAGAGCTTAAGCTTCCGTACGCGCTTCGTGACAAGGCGGTCCTACACGCGCCCTATGGCGACAACTACACACAGCAGCAGCATCTGCCGCCGTCAGCGGTGCCACAGAAATCTGCGCTCGAGGCATTGCTGCAGCCACACGCGGCCGCGCATTCTGGAAATGTGTGGGTAAAAGGTGTCGACATCGAGTACGACCACCACGACGATGCACATTCAGGCTTCGTTTTCGACTTCGGTGGTCCCAGTGAGACCGTGTCCCGACATCGGCGTCGTCGCCTCCAGCAACATTTGAACTGGACAAATCTGCTTACGGTAGATCTCTTGGAGCTATATCTGGAGCGCAAGAACGAGCCCAACAGCCATTCGAGCCGCGTTAAGCAGAGCTCGTGCATATGCACGAAGCGCAAACTGAACGTTACGCTTGCCGACTGGAATGGTGCGTCTTCGCTGATCTGGATTATGTGGCGCGTAGCTAATAGACCATACAGTCTGTACAACCCAGCTTTTCCTCGTGTGCGACTGCATGCCGGCAGCATACCAGCTGCTCGCGAAGGGATACTTCCCGTGCGCGCCCATGTCTCCGTCGATGGCATTCAGCTTGGACCTCCTCGAATTCATCTCCATCCACTCCCTGAACGTCGCCCCCAACTCGACAGCCTGGTCGCATACACTAGAGGCGTTCTGGGCGCGTCGCGAGGTGCCGTCTAGGCTGCAGGTGAGTTGTCGCGCACTCTTCTCAGGTACTTGTTTCTGACCTTTCCTTGGTTAGGGACACCTGCGTAAGCGTCTAGCAATGGCCATAACATGGTTCCAGATCTTGGACAATCGCGCAGAGTCGTATGTCTCTCGTGCTATCGAAAGTATGTTCCTCCATTTGCGCCTGGAGTGCCACCCTGAACTTGTCCAGGACAGCCTATACCGCAGGCAACAGACGGCGAGGACATGGACGAGCAGGAGGAGGTCACCGACAGCGCCGACGCACGACCTGCGAAGCGTCTTCGGATGTCTGACAGTCGCAACGTTGGAGATTCCGGCCCGAATGCTTCATTGCCTGGTGCCTCGGGCTCGTCAGTCCCCGTCACGGACGAACCACCCACACGACCGTCCGAAAGCCTGCGGCAGAAGTGTCCTCTATGTTTTGGAGGAGATCGCCCCAAGCTGAGTGTCGAGTACGTTATTATATTTCGTATCAGCACCGCTGGGTATTGACGAACTTCATAGGGCAGACGTAATCGTATGTCTCGATGCAAACTTCTCCCAGAAGCGCCGCAAGTGTGCCAATGCAGATCCGTCGCTCGAGTACTCGAATGGGCGCTTTGTTGCAGACGAAGACATCGGTAAAATGGAGGCCGAGTTGGCGGAACGGAGGAGCGGGAATCCTAGGAAGCGTACTCGCGGAACTTCGGCACGTATAGCGGACGAAGTGCTCGATGAATGCGAGAAGTCTTTCATCGCTGCGCAGGAGAAGGTCGCGAAGGCGTCGACGACCTATTACGCCGACACGGGACTTATGGCCTTGTTGTGTCGCCATGACTGCGTTCTCTGGGTCACGAACATGACAACGCCAGGTGAGCGCCAGCATTTCGCACTGGCGCTGTTGCGCAAATTGGCGTCCGAGCTACCCACGACCTGGAAGATCGGCGTGCTGTACGATATCGCATGCCAACTCTCGCGCAGCATCGAGAAGGTGCGTTGTGTCCTATGTCTTTCTCATATGGAACTGGAGCTATAACTTACGGTGCCATGCAGTGGGGTCTACTCGCGGAGCTTGCAGATCGCCTCGTTTTCGGCGTCTCGGTATTTCACGCGTACGGTCATCAATGGGCGTGCCAGGTCGTTTTCCATCCTCGGAAACGCGACGGATTCGGCCTTACGGACGGCGAAGGATGTGAACGATTCTGGAGCTCGATCCGACATCTTATCGCTGGCCTTCGCGTGTCCGGGGTACGTGCCATGAGATTTGTCTGTGGCCTGTAAGACTCATACCAGGCCATAGTTCTATCGTCGCCTCTTCGTCCTAAACCGCCAGGTCGACGCTATGCAGGCCAATTCGCGTTGGAACTTGGCTGTGTGGCTTCGTCGCCGCTATACCGAGGCTGCTCGACGCCTTCGACACCTCAGTCATACTGGGGACCTTCCGGTTAGACAGCTGTTAAGGCCTGTTTATGGAGTCTAACTGACGCACACCCACCCCTCCCGCCGGGCCTGCTTCGTGCGCGGTTTTACGGGCACGATGTGTGTTTTGGGCACGTAGGGCACCCCCTGATGGCTCCCGGGCGCGTCGCGCCTGCAATTGTCACCGGGGCCACCGGGCGCCGGCGGCGCAAAACGCTGTCTCGGGAGCACTCTAGACGCTTCAGACCGGCGCTAGCCTAGGCAGACGGTTCAGACCGGCGCTAGCCTAGGCAGGCGCTTCCGGATGCAATGGCGTCACTGCGGCGGCGCGGCCGGCGCTTCCGCCACTCGTCATGCACGCCCGCTGCCCCTTTTTATCACTGTATTTGCGCCACACCGGGCCTTGTTGTTTGATTGCATGATTGAATTGTGCGCCAATTTAAGCTGCCTTTGTTATCGCGAGCCTCATCGATACATCTTTGGGAAAACGAAATATACCTCCGAAGGCACCGAATCGAGGGCGAGCGCGCCCTGCCTGGCTTCTCAATAGTGGGCCTCAGGCGGAGACGACGTAGCGGCATTGTAGAATGGTAGAAAACATGTATACCTTACGCTACGCTGAGGAGAACATAGATACACGGTCGTCGGGGGCGTTGGCACGTTGGATGGGGAACTCGCCTTCGTACGTCTGACTCGTCCTCGAGGTCAGGGATATGGGCACGTCAGATGGGCGCTCGCTGACTCGCAATAGTCCCTCCGCCAGAGTCCGGGAGTGTAGGTACATCACACTAATCCTATGTGACCCCCTGCGCAAGGCATATCTGTCAGTCCCTGAACAAAATTATTTTGCGAAGCATAATGGTACGAGGGGTCTTTGGAGGGGTCGTCGGACATCACGTGACCACGTGCCTTGTTCACTTGATCAATTTACGATTGGGAAGGAAGGATAATGTTACAAGGCGTTTCCTCAGGTACCAAATGCCCACGTGTCTGATTCTTTACACTTGCATAAAATAGCACAACGGCCCTTGCATGTGCGGAGGAGGGACCATTAACAACATGATGCCATTAACAACGAGATGCAATGGATCTATTGCAAGAAGGCGGCGTAAACGCGGCACAGTTCCAAGAAAGGAGGTACAGGTTGCAAGAAAACAGATTACACCAAGAAAGGAGGGCTCGGGCACGTGGGCACCAGGACGGAGATAACCTCATTGCACAAGTCTCATAGCACAAGAGCTGCGACAGACCCATCGGCACTCTTTCCATCCGAGTGGGTGATCAGCCTATGCGAGAGACCCGGGGGTGTAGGTGTCATGGATCCCGTCGACTCGCAGTCTCCACGGCCCCGATATGCCAGGTGCTCTGGAGTATCGTCCCGAGTGGGGTACTCGTCCTCACTGATCTGATTCAAGTATGAGTGCGGAAAGGCTTTCAGCAGAGTAGCACACGCACCACATAGAGTGACTGCCTCAGAACGGTAGCAAGGTCCGGAGTCGGTGGTCGGGCCGAGCACACCGTCGATCCGCGCGTGGAGTTTGGGTCCGACGGGAAATAGACGGGTGGGCGAGGTGCGGGACGAGGGTAGACGTAGGACGTCCCTTCGTGGTCCAGCGAGGGCGGCGGCGTCCCGGGGACGGAGATGATGACGCTACGACGACGACGCTTCCGGCTGTGCAGCCTGTCGGAACACGTGCAGCAGACAAGGCTGGCCAGCAGGGCCCCAAAAAGGCAGCCGACACCAAGACAGAGGAAAATCACACCGAGGAGACTCCATTGTGGCGCAGGGGTGTCGGCGCTAGAGCCGGAGGGAGCTGGTGTAGGGAGATGCGAGACCATGGCAAGAGAAAAGTCCTGGTTATTGTTTGGGGGTGTTTGCGGCGGCATCCAATCGGGCAAGTAGGCAGTTCCTGACGGCACCACGCGCCCACACGCCCAAGTGCCGACATATATCCCGCTGCGGTCAGAGTCAGACAAATCCTTGCGTGAGGAGCAAGGATAACGCGCCCGGTGATGAGGAAGAAGAACGCGCAAGTATGCAGCGCGGTCCGCTTCCTGACGATCGGGCAAGTAGGTGCCGGCACGACGTGCCCACACGCTGAAGTGCCGACATCTATCTCACACTGCGTGATGAGGAAGATGAACGCGCCCGGTGCTGAGGAAGAAGGATGCGCGGTCCGAGTCGGGACAAATCCTTGCGTGATGAGGAAGAAGAACGCGCCCGGTGATGAGGAAGAAGAACACGCAGATACTTAGACTAAAGCTAACCCACCGGCACACAAGCCCACGCGCCCAGAGGGCACGTCCGGCACTGTCTCCATCTTTTTATCACGGATTCGAGTCATCATGTATTCCAAACCAAGGGTGTCAGTGCATTCAAAGGGGGTGAGGAGACAAGGATCAGGGGGCGAATGGGGGGTGGATACTTCGCAACGACGTCAAGTCGTGCGCGACGGAGGGCAGGACAGATAGGAAGAGACAGCGGACACGAGAGCAAGACAAGCACGACGATACAAGAAAGAGGGGCACATTGGTGCGGACACGAGGTAGATACACGGGGGGACGTGCACATTGGTGCGTCGACGAGGGAAACGGGGGACGTGCACATTGGTGCGTTGACAAGGGAAACGGAGGACGTGCACATTGGAGACGAAAAAGAAGACCTACTCGCCCGGAAAGCCGTGCTCGACCCAGTGATCTTCCCAAAGCTGGAGCGCAGGAGGGAGCCACGCAAACGCCGGGTACTTGAGGATAAGTTCGCGTACCTTGACATGGTCGGGGATTCCACCTTCCGCAGGCGGGACAAGGGCGACGAGGCTCATCAGCGCGTTGAAATCCTCGGGCGCCACATCGGGTTTGGTGAACGAGGCTGGGATGGCCCTGTAGCGCGCCGCCTTGCGAGCCGCGTAGGCGGACAGGGAAACAGGTGCAGGCGCGGGCGGAGCAGCCTGGGCAGGCGCGGCCGCCGCAGTCTGGGCAGGCGCGGGGGAGGGGGCGCGGGCGGGGGCAGGTGCGGGCGTGAGCGCGCGCGCGGGCGGGGGCGAGGGCGAGGGCGCGGGGACAGCAGGCGTGGCCGGGTTGCCGGTGTTCGACGGCGCGTTGCCGTCCTTGCTCGACTTGCTGGCGCGCTTCGCTGCGGCCTTCTGCTTCTTCTTCGCGGGCGCGTCATCCTCCTCCGCGGCGTCCTCGCGGGGTCGCTTTGCGGGCGCGACGCGTGTGGCAACAACGGGTGACTTCGTTGGGCTCGAGGTGGCCGAGCGCGTGCTTCGTGCCGGCGGCGCGTCGGGGTTGTTGACCTCGCTTGGGCGCTCCAGGGTCCCAAGCACGGTTGACTCGTCTTCGGACGTGTCGTCGTCGTCGATGATGATAGGCTCGGACTTGGGGACAGACTTGGGTGCGTCGACATTCGAGACCGGCTGGCCCTTCTGCTCCGGCGCCTCGTCCTCGTCGTCCGGGACGACGTTGGCCTTCTTGCTCCGCTTGCGAGGAGGGTCCGAGGGCGCGGGGGCGTCCACTTCCTCATAGGCTGCGTCGTCCTCAACGGCGTCACGCTTCTTGCTGCCGCGCGCGGGGCGCTTCTTGACGGTCGGCGCGGGTGTGTCGCTTTCGGACTCCAGCTCGGCGTCACGCTTCTTGCTACCGCGCGCGGGGCGCTTCTTGACGGTCGGCGGGGGTGTGTCGCTCTCGGACGCCAGCTCGTCACTGTCGCTGATAACGGCGCGCGACCGGCCTACAAAACGTTCCAAGTAAGCTGCGACCGTATCGCGACGGCGAAGTACGCACCAGCTTCCTCCTCCTCCGCCTTCACCTTTGTCGTCGACTTGGTGGGCCACATTTTCGAGATCCAGGTGTAGGGAATACCAGCGACGTGTCCGGTATCGAAGATGCACCTCGACGTACCCGCGATCCCGTTGGGCAAGCCGGGGATGTCGGCAGGAAACGCGTCGTTCAGAATGAGGATGCATGTGGGCTTAGGGTCCCAGGGAGGGAGGCGCGCCTGCTCCTCGGGCGTGAGTGGGACTATTGGAATGAGGTGGACGCGCTGCGAGTTGGACAAGATCGAGCCCAGGACACGGGCCTTCAGAGCATGCGGCACGCGCCAGAACCCGCTCTTGGCGCCCGAGTATTCCGGAGGGAACAAGTACGCCGGGTCAAACCCGCACCAGGTGACCTTGCGCGTGTCGGCCAGACCGGTGAGCAGGTGCACGTAAGGGAAGTGCCCGTCGTTGTCTCTATGCACCCTGATCCCGAGCGCTGAATGCCCGGGCACGTTAGTACACGACGTGCATGAAAAGGGGGACGTGCACGCACCGTCCGTCAGTTTATAGATCCCTGCCTGCACCCATCCCGTCTTCTCCCTCATTTCGTCCACGGACATGTCGAACGCAGTACGAAGGAGCACGTTGACGGTGTGCGCGTGGGGGCGCTTGACGACGACGTCGTACCACTTGCCCTCGAACCACGTGGGGAACACAAGCTTGTCGTTGCTCGGGGGCGTGAAGGCCGAGTCTCCGAAGTCACCGTACTTGGGGAAGTCGCCGGCGATTCGACGCTTCGCATCGAGCTTCCAGTCGCCCTTGCCCGGCTTGGGCAGTACGGGCAACTCGATCATCTTCTTCTCCTTCGGCGAGCCCTCTTCGCCTGCGCGCAGCACCTCCCAGCCCGCCTCGCCCGAGTCATGCGCCTCACCCGTGTCCAACAACGCGCCCGTGTCCGGCATCCCACGCGTCTCCGGCGTCTCGCCCAGGTCCCACGGCGCGCCCGTGTCTGGCTTCCCAGGCCTCTCCGTCGTCGCAAAGGCCACCGTTTTGCGGTTCGTCTTCTTGAGCGCGGAAGGGGCTTGCCGGGGTGAAGCTCTGCCATATCGTGCCGCGCGATCGCGAGCGAAGCGGTTCATATCCCCGTTCCTGCCAGGCTGTGAGTTTCAACATCATGTGCGCGAAAACGTACGTACTGGACGTGCGCGCCGAACAATGTACGCAGCTCGTCGGGATCGAACCTGAGCTTCTCCTCCGCGAACCCGCCTGCGTTGGTGGTACAGAAAAAGCGCGAGAGGGCGGGGTCCTTGTCGGTGTCGAAGCGGGCGGCACCGAAGAGCAAGGTTGAGTCGAAGAGGTACGTCGCGGCGGCGTACTTGAGCTGCGAATATGTCAGCGTCAGTGAAGGTGCACGTTGAACGAACGTACCAGTCGCACGATCCGGCCGTAAATTTCCTCAAAGTCGCGGGGACGTTTAGACAGCGTGGCGGCGGACCCGTGCGGGTAATCCTCGTCGACCTTGACCAGGATGCGCCAACGGACCTCATCGTCCGGAACAGCGGCCTCAAAGCGCCGCTTGCACTCGGCGACCTCAGCGGACGAGTAGGCCTTCTTGTCGCCCAGGATGCCGTCGAATGCACGGCGTTCCCGACAGTCTAGGGCACGCGGATCGTGAGTGAAGGAAAGCAAGACATAAACACGCGCAACGCACCCTTGTCGCGGTTGCGAAGGAAGCGGCCGAAGATGTTGAACGCGTTCGGATCACGCGAGTTGCGCAGGTCCTGCACGCGGAGAACGAGCCGCTCGTACGGAGTCTTGTGCACGGCGGCAGTGTGGGCTCCAATGCTGGTCATCGCGCGAAGGGCCCAGTTCACGCACCCCTCGCGGGTTGTGAGCTCGGAGTTGATGTGTTCCTCGTAGGGGCCCGTCATCGCAGACGGCAAGTCGCGCACGATCTCGCCAATGGTCATGACGGGCTGCGACAGCTGGCGAAAGACCTCCGCGACGGCAGGCTTCAGATCCTCTTCGATGGTGTCCAGGACGCTCGCGAGTTCGTGCACGTCGACGTCTGTCATAGCGCGAGGGTCGTAGCAAAGCTGGAGCTCTTGAAGGGCCTCTGCCCCCTTGCGACGCAGATCCTCCATCGAGGGGCGTTGCTCTCGAGACGCGGGAGCCTGCAGTCGATCCGAATCGTTGTCTTCGTCCGGCTCAGGCAGCGCCATGAAGTCCTCTTCCGACTCGTCGGTTAGCAGTCCATCTTGACGGGGACGAAGGCGACGGCCCGACGAAACTTGGGCGCTCGGGTTCCCCGAGCTGTACGACTGGATCAGCTCCTCCTCCGAGCCCTCCAGCTCGCTCAGGCTTGCATTGTCCTCGTGTCCCGGGTCGTCGAAGTCTTCGTCTACGTCGTCCTCGGTAAGGTCGTTACCGTCTCGCATGGTCTCCAGCGCGATTCGCCCTATTGATGTGTCGGGCACGTCGGAATCCGACCCAGACGAGGAGTCGGGCGATTCGGGCGAGGGCGTGAGCGGTGAGGATGGAGGCGCCTTGGATGGAGGCGCCGAGGACTGAGGCGCCTTGGATGGAGGCGGCGAGGACTGAGGCGCCTTGGATGGAGGCGGCGAGGACGGAGGCGCCTTGGACGGAGGCGGCGAGGATGGAGGCGCCAGGGTTGGGGACTTGAGCGAGGCAGGCGGGGCGGGCTGAGTCCGTTTCGTGCGATAGAACGCGCGATCGTTAGCCTCCAAGGTCGGGGAGGGGCTCTGCTCGTTGCCTGCACGGCTCTTGCGCGCGACGGGCGTTGTGTCTGGAGACACCGTCGTTGGGGCCGACGTCTTCCCGTTGGCGTTGCGTGCAGGCGGCGCCTCAGCAGCCTCGGCTGGCATGGCGCGGGCCAGCCCCTCGCGTGCAGCCGCCGGTCGTGCCAACGAACCCCGCGGAGTGTCGTCAACCCCGTTCCGGCGCGTTTCCATATCGCCTGTCTGCGGGCGATGCGTGGGCGGGGGCATGGAGAGCCTATCGTCGCCACGTGAGGACGACGACCCGCTGAACAAGCTGCATGGTCGTTAGCTTTGAGTCAGGTGTGGTGTTTCACTGCACGCACGATGGTGCAGCAGTGCCCTGCCCATACGTATGGGCTGCGGGGACGGACGCGTGCCTGTCGAAGAGTCTGGACAGGCGTCAGCTCGGGGTTGCGGACTGTCACTGCACGTACGAGGCGCGAGGCGCAAGAGACCTGAGGCACGTTAGCGGGCGCCGCGAAGCAAAGGGTGAGCCTAACACACCAAGTCTGGTCGGAAGCGGGCGCCTGGTACGAAAACGGCGACGTAAAGATATCCGCCGTTGTCGCGCTCGTTGCGCGAGGACGCTGAGGGATGACGGCAATGGCGTCGTCCCACGCCACTTGCGCTGCCTCTGCCGAGGTGTTATTCTTGCGCAGGGCGCGCACGATGTCCTCGTCACCGTCTTCGTCCTCTAAGACGTCCGCGAGGCGGCGCCTCAGAGTGAGATGCATGCCATAGCGAGCAAGCGCGTCGATAAACTCGGGACGGAGCTTGAGCTGCGCGAAGGAGGGCACAGGATCTGCGAGGGTCTGGAATGCGTGCTGGGGCGTGTGCTGGGGCGTCTGTTGGTTGCCGAACGCCATGACGTCCATCATCGACGGCTGGCCGTACGACTGCAAGAACGGTGCCTGGGGCTGCAAGGCGAAGTTCTGCTGGAAGAGCGAGGGCGCGTGCTGGAACGTCGCGTCGCCGTTGAAAGAGAGATGCGCGTTGTCGGAGTTGAAGTTTTGCGTGCCATAGTAGAGCTCTTGCTGGCTGCTGTCTGGCGTAGGCGTCTGCGCCTCTGCGTACATCAAAAGCTCGTTGCGGCTCGTCCTCGGGTCGATGGGATTCCCTAGCGAGTCGACCTGCACGCGCCCTCGTCAATATAAAGCTAAGACGCTTAATGTGCCTGCACGCGGCGAACGCACCTCCGTTTGCGTTTCACGCGCAAACGACTGCATCGCGGCGGTGCTGCTGGCCGTGGATGCCGTCGAGATCTAGAGAGCGGGTCAGCGAGCATGCCCGGGTGGTGGGCGCCCGTGTGGGCGCGTGTCCGCGTGTGCCGTTTGCAATGACGCCACGCCTTAGACGTTGTGCGCACCTGTTGCTGCTCGCCGGGCGGTTCGTGCGGTTCGCTCATGGTGGAACGAGAGCAAGGAGCGTTCAGCGGAGTTCAGCACGGCGCGCAAAGGTGTAACATGTACGATTCAGCCCCTTTTCCCACGATTGACGGGCCCGCCGGCCCTTCCGGACGTCACACCCGGGGACCCTGACATCCATTTCCTCGTCAGTCTACCGCTGTAAGCGTGTGAACTTCCGGCGAGAGGGCAGCTATGTCACTTGGGACACACATGAACTGGCGAAGATGTTCCATTGCCTGTTCCAGTGCAGCCGTGTGCCGACGTGACCGACCACGCAACTAGTCTCCTCACCGTCCAGCAGACCAGCTCCAGGGACTACGGAACACTCTCGGAGTGTTATGTGCAACAAGGAAAAGAGTTCCAGCCGCTGAGACGCGTCGAAAACGCGTGTCCAGGTGGTTTAAATCAAAGAAGTCCCCCGTAGCTTGAATATCTTGCGCAATTTTTGACACCACTACCGCTGCAGCTATGCCTACATTGAATATGTGGATCGCTTGAGAATTCATATCAGCTCATTCCGCCGCGCTTGCAGCCGGGAAGACCCTGACTGTGGTGAGATGTACAAACGCTAAGGGGAGGAACCCCGCATCATCCTTCAAACGTGTCCAAAAGGTGACGATGCATTTCCCGACCCGGCTCTCGATGGAATTCTCTGCTCATTGACACAGAATACCTTTGAGGGAAACGACACGTTTTGCCGTAGACCGATTTGTGGTTCAGTGCCTCTGTGGTTGGGTAGGTCCGATTTCGTCTTTAAAGACCCTGAGCTTGTAAACGTCTGCAAGACGCGTTTAAATCTCTCTCAAACCCCTTAGAAATACGATAAATTAATGGAGAGCCGTGTGACGGGCGGGCGACGCGTGAATGAAGCCCTGGGACCTGCAAATAAATCGTCGAAAAATGCGAAAGTTCGACTTCTGGAGATCCACCCCGATTCGTCATTGAAACTAATATCATGATTGATCAGGGTCATAGCAAATATACAAGTATGTGAGGGGACATTCAGAGACGTCCGTGAGCAACGTGACAGTCTCGGACTAAGAAATATGTCGCTCAGTGCCCGTCTATCACGCCCAGCGTAAAAATCCGGAGAGAGGCATGTAAAACCATGAGAATGCACTGTCATCAATCCCCAATGCTCCGCTCATTGTGATACGGTGTCCTTGTAGGACTTCTGACGTGCGAAGATGTTGTCCTGTGCATGACGTGCTCACCACTCAACGGCCCGTCCACGCCATGCTGGATGCTATCCTACAACTTAGTTACTATTTGTCATTCACTTTACATCACGCGTGGGCGCGGGAAAGTGCTGTTTCCCACGTTGTGAAAGCTCAGGGTCTTCGGAACAACGTCGGACTTTGAACGTTTCCCACCAGGGGACGGGAGTCCGCGCGGCATCGGAAGGTGAAGAAGTCCGCGCGGCACGTTGGCACGTTGGCATCCGAACTGTCCAAGTCCCCACAGCACAAGTCCACGCGCCTGACTGAGCCGTAATAGGCTCGGGGTAACGTTCTGCCTATCTTAATAGGCTCGGGATAACATTCTGCCTATCTTCCGCAGGCCTGCGAAGGTATAAACTGGAACGGAGCATGACAGGCCAGTCCTCGTCCCCCTGGTACGTAGTCGTCTCTGCATACCCATCTCTTCCCCAACGCTGCGCATGGTATATTATCGTCTCGTCTCGTGACCCCTCACGCTCAACGCCGTCCACTGCGCATTCCTGTCGTCTGGCGTCCCAGAACGGGACCGTTCGAGGCGTGTTCCCATTGCCGCGACTTTACGTTGCCGCGACCAGTCCACGTCCCCATGGTACGTAGTCGTCTATTGGAGCCCATGTTGCTTACTTGTTACGTAGACCCGAGTCTCCCGTGACCGGATGTTCACCGCGGCGTGTCCCCCAATCGCCCAGGTGCTCGCTCGCTGTCGAATCTGCCTGCCGCCCGACAGATTCGCGGTCAGTCCGCGTCGGAGGCTGGGCGCGTCGTGCGAGGGCACCCTGTCCACGTCCGTCACTTAGTACGTCGACCCCCCTCAGCGCGCCGCCTCCGCTTTGCTGACCGTATTCTCATGCATGTATCGGGAGAGCGGCTCCCGGGCCACGTCGTGGTCCCTTCGCAGTCGTCCCCTGGAGCCACCCCCCCGCGTCTCGTGTTCTTTTCGCAGTCGTCCCTCTGGCCCCCACTTGGGGCACGTCCTCACGTGCCCATGTCTGTGTTTCACGCTCCCAGTCGTCGCGATTGCTTTCTTGGTCTCTCACTTCCCGCGCGTCCGAATCCACGTGCCCATGTCGCCCGTAATAACCTGCGCATCAAGCCTGGCGACCTCTGCAGCGTACACGCATGTCACGACATCAAGTACGGCAAGTGGGGTCCTGCTCTGTCGGCCCAGTACCCCTGGTGCGGACTCGGATATCCAGGTGTCTGCAGCCGTCGCCAGGTGTACTGGGGGGTCGACTAGGCTCGCTCTGGCCCAGTCGTTTTTCGCACAACCTCTCCGTCGTCATGTCTCGAAGAGGCGCGACACGGGTTCGTCATTGTGTCCGATAGACGCGTCATAGTGCTCACCAGCGAAATCCACAGTTCCCATCTGCTTGTCCTCGACCGACGTCGACGAGGGCAAGATCCAGCTGAACAAAGGTGCGTTTGGTATCTGGCTTACCGAGCTCTCCAAACTCACGGCCCCCACAGTCGCCCGTAATAACCTGCGCATCAAGCTTGGCGACCTCTGCAGCGTACACGGACGTCACAACATCGAGTACGGCAAGCGCATCCACGTCCTGCCTTTCGACGACTCGATCGAGGGTGAGCATTTTGCTATTGCACGCGTCCCCTTCTGACCCGATTGGTTAGGCCTGAGCGGAAACCTCTTCGACGTCTACCTCAAGCCAGTCGTCTAGGCTCGCTGTGGCCCCGTCGTCACCGGGGGCCCCCCGACTGCGTCCCCCATCCCCCTCACCTTATCCCCAGCCACCCAGACACACTATTCCCTTCACTTCATTACCCGCACCACAGCGATCTATACTCCACCCGATACCCGTGGTGCGGACGCAGATATCGAGGTGTCCGCAGCCGTCGCCAAGCGTACCGGGGGTCTAGACTCGCTGTGGCCCGTCGTTTTTCGCACTACCTCTCCGACGTCATGTCTCCATTGTCCAATCCTCCCCATTTCTTGCCCCCCATATTTTACACACGCCCCCTGTCCCCTTCCAGCCTCATCCAGTATCATGCGCCACATAACACTCCTCTCGGTCCCGGGAGAAGTGTCGGTACCGGGAGAAGTGTTGTGTTGCCTCTGAGATTTGGCCGGGCCTGGGGGGGCGCAGTCGTTGCATTTCGTGACACCCATATTTCACACACGACCCCTTGTCCCCGTCCAGCGTCATCCAGTGTCATGCGCTATCATAACACTCCTCTCGGCACTGGGAGAAGTGTTATGGTGTTGCCTGTGACATTTGGCCCGGCCTGGGGGGAGGGGGGGCCGTCGGTGTGTCACGTCCCAACGTGCCCAGGTCGTTGCTTTGATCACAGTCTCGTTGGGCGCGTCACGTCGGGCGCGCTATCTGGGGTCCATCCTGGTCTGTTCCTCCAGGAGGTCTGGCGCGGACACAGATATTCCGATGTCTGCAGCCGTCGCCAGGCTAACTGTAGGGACCGACCAGGGTCGCTCTGGCCCCTGGGGGCCGTCGATGTGTCACGTCCCAACGTGCCCAGGTCGTTGCTTTGATCACGCCTTGACTCCCGCGCTGCATTGAACCTTTGCCTTCCTGACATCACGTCCCCAATCCTCCCTTCTTGTCACACCATTTTGCGTAGCGCATTGTCCGGCGGACTGGCCGTTGTCTCTTCACGTGCCAGTGGTGGTCCTGTGCGTTACGCATGACGATGTGTCTACTAAAGTTGTACGACCTTCTAAGATGTAACGAGCAATGACAAAATGCAAAAGTTGTATGACTGTCTAAGATGTACCGAGCGATGACAAAATGCAATACACGTGCTTCCGGAAGTCCCCCATGTGCACCTCCCTCATGCCGGGCTGTCTGTATGTTCGGATCACGGCATTCGCTGCCGCAATGACCCACAAGCCGCAATCAACGCCATTGGTCTGCACAGGGGAATCCTGGCGGTGGGTACGTGAGTACGTGGGCACGCGGGCACGTGGGCACGTTGACTTTTCGGTACGTACCATCACAGGGGAAATGCGCCATTTAGACGGTATAGTTAGCGCGAGACCACACTTCGCTGCAGCTGCCTGGAGCAAGCCCGTCATCATTGTTGCTACCTCCTGCAGAAAAGGATGTAAATGTCGTCGGAATTCAGTAGTGTACATACCTTTCCGTGTTCCTCCCAGGCGTCCCGAAGCGCCAAGCTGTCAAAGATGCGGATGTCACCCTCGTGCGGATAGACTGCTGCGAGCAGCCAATGTACTCGTGGCTCGTCGTGCAGGGGAACGAGGATGACGTGCTTCGACCAGAAGTCCGTATCACGCGCAGAGCGAAGGAGGTACGCGCCGTTGCGGCCGCTCAGATGGTGTGCGTACGTCCAAGTCGTGAATACCGCAACCTCCTCGTCCAATGGAGCGCAGGCACGTGCCATGGTGACGATGCTGGCGTACACAACCTCCTCGTTCAGCATTCGGCCGTTGCGTAGTCGTACCATGGATTCCGGTTCGACATACAGGTTCTTGTACCGTCCGCCCTTCGAGCGCGTCAATGGGCGCGTGGGCGCGTCACCGAATGATTCAATCGCTGGAGGAAAGAACGGGTCGACGACGTCGGCTCTACCCTACGGATTGTCAGCCTGAGGCAATCACACGCAGCGAGACACGTACATCCTCCGGTCGCGTAACCAGGACGCCGGGTACTTCTTCGTCGTCGTCTTCGTCTTGGTCAATCGTCCCGTCTTGCTGCCACGCGATCGCGAATGCAACGTCAGCCGCGGTGGCGTCACCTACGTCATCGATGGACTCGTTGTCGTCGTCCGGAATGTCGCTAGGGAGCTCCATACCCGGCCCTGCTGCAATCCGCTGAGTCGAGCCGGCGGTTGCATACACACTTTCCCAAAACACCGCACGCGGAGGTGCCTTGCGATCGGCGCGGACGTTCTTCGGGCACCCGGCCAAGAGGTCCTCCAACCGAACGTGTTGGTACCGCAGCCAGAGAAGATACGGGCCGTCTGCAGTTTGTTAGCACCTTCAACGTAGTGAACACGTCCATACCGCACTTTGTGGCTGCTGGAGTGCGTGATTTACAGCCCTAATCTCCCCGACAAGCCAATCGTGAAGGGTCTGTTCTTCGCGGTCGAGACGGGCGCGTTCCTCCGAACAGCGATCCAGCAAGTGCATGGCGCGGATGCCCCTACGGACGGACGCGTCCAGGAGCCAAGCGGGTCGCGGCGTGTCGCTGTCGGTACCTAACCAGACGTCCTCCAACAGCGTGGGATCCTCCTTCAACTCGGTGAGATTGAGGCTGAGCGTCTGCGGCAAAGGGAAGTCGTCGTCCTCGTCCGGCAGTAGCGCTTCGAGCTCGTGGCATAGGTTATTGTAACGCGTAATAGCGTTCACGAGGGCAGGCTGACGCCGTTGCATTCCGCGCATCATCTTCTGGTTCTGAGTAGTCCCGAGGGACCCACCGGATGCGCGGTCGACCGTATCCCATTCGAGGAATCGATTGGTCGCGCGGTCGCGTACAATGAACTTTGCGTCGTACGTCAAGACGAGCTTGCGCGTGAATTCGAATCCGTACGACTGGATCTCGGGGAAGAGCTCGCCGACGTCGAGATGTGTGTAGAGGCGTTCGACCTGTTCCGTTAACGTGCTGTGCGTGCTGCGGAGCTCACGAAGGTCGTGGCGAGCGGTACGTGCTGAACGAGCGGGTCCGTCATGCAAGGTAGCGTCCGCGGCGTCGATGCGCTCCTCGACCTCGGAGATCTGGTCCTGAAGCGCCATAATAGCTTGCAACTCCTTCTTCAGCTTGGGTGCCGGGTCTGCCTATGTCAGAGGCATGCACAGCGCGAGAACGAGGGACTCACGATGCCGGATTGACAGCTGGACGGCTCGTTGTAGAGTCCATTGCAGTCGGAGGTAGCCAACGTCGTGCCCACAGGCCGCCAGCTCTTCCTTGGCCTCTTTTGTCTTCCGTGCGAGTGCAACGCGACGCTTCGTGTTCCAGCGCAGCAGCTCGTCTCGCAGCTCGGCCTGGATGTATACGAGCCTCCTGTCGAGCACGAAGAGCCGGCGACGACGCTTGAGAGAGGGAAAGTCAGCACCCTGGGAACAAACGTCACACTGCACGCACGTGGGATACCCTCGTCATGCTGATGACGTGTCGTAACCGCGACCACAGTCGCTCAACGCCCTCGCCGTCCGTGAGACCAATGCCGAGCCGCATGCGATTGCTGAATACGATCTGGCATGCCCATTGATGGGCGTAGGCGTGGAGTGCGGGTGTGACGAAGATGAGAAGGTCCATCAGCTCTGCCGGCAGGATGTCGTACTACCCGCAGGCTCGTTAGCGGGCCGTTGGCACGTTGAAGAACTCACCAATGCAGCGACACGCGCCGAAATGCATCCCACGTCGTAGAACCCAGCAATCGTAGACCAAGAAGGAAGAAGCAACCAGAACCAGATGATCATGGCGAAGAAGTACTTTTGCGGCTCGCCCGGGGTGTCGATGTTGCACACAAACATGGGAATGTCGTGCCGGCAGATGAGGGCCATGAGTCCCTTATCGTCGTGTATGTCGCCATGCACCTTCTTGCGAGTTCCGTCACCCGACTTGTGGGCCTTATCGCACGCCTTTAGTACGGACTCTGGCACCTCGCCTGCGTACGGCCGTGGTTCGCGCCCGCGTGCCTCGTCCAGATCGTCCCCCACAGCTTGCACAAAAGCGTCCGGCACGAGATATGCCGGATTGTACTGAAATGACGGGCAGTCGCCCGAGATCTTGTAGTGCCGCTGGTTGAAGTTTCCGTCCGCTGCAACGTGGAAATCACACCCACTATGGAATATCAGCAAGGGCCTGTGCCGGTGTAATAAACGAACTCAGCGACCGGACGCCCCAACTCGTGCACAGCAAAGCACGTGGGGCACTTGTCCACGAGCTCCTGTGCAATCGTTGACCGTCCCGACATGTATCTGCCCATCTGGATTGCAAGGCGCATCCAGCGATGACGAAGGGGAACTGGTGCCTGCGGTGCCGAGGCTTCGATAGACCCCGTATTCGATGGCACGTCTGAAGGTGCCCGACCGTCAACAGGTGAGGCACCAGCACCCTCAGCCTCGGCCACACTCATTGGGACATCGGTGTCGTCACAAGTCGGGAACGGGAGGTTGTGAAGGTCGTTGGGAACTGGAATGGCTGCACCAACGGCCCCAGGCTGCCGTGGCGGTGGGTGTTCTGAAGCCAGGCTGGCACCTTGATATTCGTTGTCCCGTTGCGTTGTCGCCTCCCGTGACAAGTGCAGCCGGCGCGCACCCTCGGACTCGAGCTGGGCGAGCATCAGCTCATACCACTGCAGGGCATGTTGCAGTGTACGTCGATAGCCCTCCTGAATCGGCGTACCCTGGATAACATCAGCTCAATCTCAATCTGCCGAAGCTTTCCTTTACGACTCACCTCGCGGTTACGAAGGACAAAGCCCCTTCGCTTGTGATGCTCATGAAGCCCACCCGCCATTGCCGTCGCGGATAGTGACGATCGGGCGGCGAGTCGCAGGAAGAGATTCAGCATGACGATGCTGTATCCATACGCGCCGGACTTCGGGCTCGATGGGAAATAGCCTGCGCGTACGAGGGCCTGCTGCAGCGTCTGATGGACGCACGGGGAGAACGACCGAAGTACGAAGCCTGGAAATGGGCGTGCACGTGTCAGAGCCTGAGGGCACCACACACCCCGACGTGCCAACGTCCCCACGCACCATCGTAGTCCACACAAACGACTTCGCACACACGACTCGGCATGCACGTTGCGCATACATTTGGGCCCTGCCCCTGCTCCAGAAGCGGCTGCGCAAGATGTGGTAGTAAATCCGTCCATCCGGCGTAATTTGCAAGAACTTCGGGCTTCGGGGGCCCAGCGACCCGTTTCCGCGGGAGGGGCACGTCCTCGACATAGTCCTCCGATGGAAGCCCGTCATCGGGATCGTCGCCCCGTCCGGTGTCGAGAGCACCTTGTAGCGCGTCCGAGTCGACTGCGGGAGCTGCAGCAGCGGCCGCGCCAACTGGTGCGGATGTACTCTGCGCCGGGCACGCCTTTCGGAGTCGGCTTGTGTCGTGCCCACGCCCCTTGTATCCGGGCTTCAGGACTTCATCCCGCTTGCGCCGCTTACGCTTTGGTGCGTAGCCCGCTGGGACTGGGGCTGCGCTGCGAGAGTGGGCGGACACGCGGTTGATTCCCTTGATGTACCCTCGTTTCGTGAACTGGACGTGGTCGGCGAGATGAATCACCCTGTGCCTCGATGGACTGGACATGGCATGAGAATAGGTTGTACCCCAGCTCGCGAGACGCCGTCAGACGTCACGAGTATTGCAAGAAGGCGAGTTCCCCATCCAACGTGCCAACGCCCCCGACGACCGTGTATCTATGTTCTCCTCAGCGTAGCGTAAGGTATATATGTTTTCTACCATTCTACAATGCCGCTACGTCGTCTCCGCCTGAGGCCCACTATTGAGAAGCCAGGCAGGGCGCGCTCGCCCTCGATTCGGTGCCTTCGGAGGTATATTTCGTTTTCCCAAAGATGTATCGATGAGGCTCGCGATGACAAAGGCAGCTTAAATTGGCGCACAATTCAATCATGCAATCAAACAACAAGGCCCGGTGTGGCGCAAATACAGTGATAAAAAGGGGCAGCGGGCGTGCATGACGAGTGGCGGAAGCGCCGGCCGCGCCGCCGCAGTGACGCCATTGCATCCGGAAGCGCCTGCCTAGGCTAGCGCCGGTCTGAACCGTCTGCCTAGGCTAGCGCCGGTCTGAAGCGTCTAGAGTGCTCCCGAGACAGCGTTTTGCGCCGCCGGCGCCCGGTGGCCCCGGTGACAATTGCAGGCGCGACGCGCCCGGGAGCCATCAGGGGGTGCCCTACGTGCCCAAAACACACATCGTGCCCGTAAAACCGCGCACGAAGCAGGCCCGGCGGGAGGGGTGGGCGTGCGTCAGTTAGACTCCATAAACAGGCCTTAACAGCTGTCTAACCGGAAGGTCCCCAGTATGACTGAGGTGGCCTTCGAGAGGCAGCGGCGACCGTTCTCGCATGTGGCGTGGCGGAAAATGTACTCGGAGAGGAATGGAGCGCACAGGTTCATGCGCAGTTGAAGAAACCCCCTCGTAAGTGGCACCATATAAGGCTGGTCGCCGCTTCTGATATACACAATTTCAGGACAGTCTGCGCATAGCGCTGATAAGACCATCGACGAGATCCTGATCACCATGGGCGAGGTAGACGACCTGCAGCAGGAAGCAAAGAAGATACGACTTGCGCTCCGCAAGGCACACAAGATGCCTGAGTCCGACGCACTCGAGCTGAAGCGACGCGGTGAAGTCATTGTTGAAGAGTTGGCTACCGCGAAGGATAGTATCGCAAAACTGCACGACGCGCTTGGCACGGAACAGTGTCGACGTCTCGAGAGTATGCGAGGAGATGCGTACCTACGTGCCCGTATGAACGCACGCGCGCTCCGATCTACCATCCGGCATGCGCTGCAGGCTCACAAGTTTGAACGTCGCAAGCTCGAGCGAGCATACCGTAACCAGATCATGCGTGAGTTGTGCCGTTTGTATCAGTACCGCGCACGCTGACTGTTCGAACGTAGACGCCAAAGACCACGCGCAGACGAAAGATCTCGTACATCGACGCGAGAAGACGATCACCGCGCAGGTGAAGAAGTTCAACACCCTCGTCGATCATATGGCCACCCTTGCGCGACAGGGCAAGAAGCCGACTGGCCGAGCCCCGTTACCGCGCAAGCTGGACCCAAAGAAACTCTTTCGTCTTGACGTAGACGACGAGATCTGGCAGGACGATCCTGGGCTTGGACAGCAGAACGACGGCGAGGTTGCACGTTGGCAGATCGATCCCCAGGTCAAGCGGGGAATAATCGCTCTCCTGGAGAAGAGGCGATGTACGGAGGAGCTTGAACGGGTCGAGGCTGAAGTATCGGCTCTGGGTGCGTGGTGGGCTGATGAAGAGCGCAAACTGGAGACCTTTCAACAAGACGTAGGAGGTGCGTGCGGCTAGCGTTATCTGTCATCTATTAAGTACTTACCGGCTCTCGTAGGTTGGAAAGGAGTCGCTGTTTCAGCATCACGCCGCCTCCTAGCGCATCGCCGCCAACGCAACATCTGGGAGAGAGATCTAACTCATACCGACCGACTCCTCGTCCTTCTGAAGGGCGCTATACGCAGGTCAGCGGCGAGCGCGGCAGAGCCACCAGCTGTGGCGGACGGTCCAGACGCGGATGAGTTGAAGGGCAGTGTTCCTGATGGTGCGGAGGCAACGGACATCGACTCGGACGATGCTTCAGACGCGTACTCCAGCGGCGAAGATGAAGACGACCCTCTCGCCGAACTTCTTGACGAACTGGAAGGCGCAGCTGTCGATCTTCAAGAGGGTCCGGACGCAGCGCCAATGGACGTAGAGGGTGCATTTGCAGATGTACAGGCAGTCGAGCAGGTATGTCGCTACTCTGCACGTTCTGGTGGTGCTAACGTCGTCATCTATTCCCTAAGGCTCAGCCTGTGTCATCGGCGGACGTTCCCCAGCATGGTTCAACCTTACATGCCGCCATTACCATCCTGGACAGCGACGACGACGATACCACCACTCAACCGGTCGCAGCACGCACAATACGCCCGAAGTATAGTGCTGGCATGTTCTCTTGTGACGACGTGGACCTCGAACGAGTCTGCAGCGCTACCGCGTGGCTCAGCGGTGACGGTATAGCCGTCTTTCTCCAGAAACAATTGATGGAGCAAAATCTCGACGACATCAGCATTGTGCATTCTCGCGTACTGCACGATATCACGCTCTACGAGCTGGCCTTGCAAGAGAGCGAGATAAAGGGTGCACAATATCGTGCACCGATTGAGAGCGCGCTTGCTACGGTACGCAGCCTTAACGCGTCACTGCCATACCCGAGTACTCATGTGTGCAGCTCGTGTCACCCTCCTTGGCGCGCAAGTGGCTCATACTTGGGCATGTACCGTCTCCGCCGCACTGGACCCTGCTTGAGATCAGGTGGGCGGAGCGAACGGTATTCTTTTACGACAGTTTTGCGCGGAGAGGAGGTTACGAACTGGATCTCGACAGAGCAACGCGTCGTCTGCTGCGCATATGCGAGGAGTACTTCCGTGTTACGCTTGACGGTGACTCATTTACGTGGGTTGGGGAAAGGGTATGCAACTCAACTTCCCGACAGAAACTTCAAATACTAATGGCGATACAGCGCAGAGCCCGCCAGACGAACTCCTGGGACTGTGGTCCGTTTGTCGCCGCGGACGCATGCAGTCTCTTGCAGAGTGACATGCCGAGTACGTTGGCTGAGGGGGACATGCGCGCGTGGCGGAGAAGGATGGAGCAAGAGATTATCGCGCTGCGTGAGTCCTAAGTTCCTAGGCGGTACTCGGCGTACATAGGTGGCTCCTGTACAGATGATGATAGCGCCTCGCACTGCCTTCGCACTTCGCTGCCATGCTCACACACACGTGATAGGCGATAAGGCCGCAAAGCAACTATCTCAGATTGGTAGTAG
>KV426099.1:0-37397 GCA_001632375.1 Exidia glandulosa HHB12029 | reverse complement strand
CGATCCCCAGGTCAAGCGGGGAATAATCGCTCTCCTGGAGAAGAGGCGATGTACGGAGGAGCTTGAACGGGTCGAGGCTGAAGTATCGGCTCTGGGTGCGTGGTGGGCTGATGAAGAGCGCAAACTGGAGACCTTTCAACAAGACGTAGGAGGTGCGTGCGGCTAGCGTTATCTGTCATCTATTAAGTACTTACCGGCTCTCGTAGGTTGGAAAGGAGTCGCTGTTTCAGCATCACGCCGCCTCCTAGTGCATCGCCGCCAACGCAACATCTGGGAGAGAGATCTAACTCATACCGACCGACTCCTCGTCCTTCTGAAGGGCGCTATACGCAGGTCAGCGGCGAGCGCGGCAGAGCCACCAGCTGTGGCGGACGGTCCAGACGCGGATGAGTTGAAGGGCAGTGTTCCTGATGGTGCGGAGGCAACGGACATCGACTCGGACGATGCTTCAGACGCGTACTCCAGCGGCGAAGATGAAGACGACCCTCTCGCCGAACTTCTTGACGAACTGGAAGGCGCAGCTGTCGATCTTCAAGAGGGTCCGGACGCAGCGCCAATGGACGTAGAGGGTGCATTTGCAGATGTACAGGCAGTCGAGCAGGTATGTCGCTACTCTGCACGTTCTGGTGGTGCTAACGTCGTCATCTATTCCCTAAGGCTCAGCCTGTGTCATCGGCGGACGTTCCCCAGCATGGTTCAACCTTACATGCCGCCATTACCATCCTGGACAGCGACGACGACGATACCACCACTCAACCGGTCGCAGCACGCACAATACGCCCGAAGTATAGTGCTGGCATGTTCTCTTGTGACGACGTGGACCTCGAACGAGTCTGCAGCGCTACCGCGTGGCTCAGCGGTGACGGTATAGCCGTCTTTCTCCAGAAACAATTGATGGAGCAAAATCTCGACGACATCAGCATTGTGCATTCTCGCGTACTGCACGATATCACGCTCTACGAGCTGGCCTTGCAAGAGAGCGAGATAAAGGGTGCACAATATCGTGCACCGATTGAGAGCGCGCTTGCTACGGTACGCAGCCTTAACGCGTCACTGCCATACCCGAGTACTCATGTGTGCAGCTCGTGTCACCCTCCTTGGCGCGCAAGTGGCTCATACTTGGGCATGTACCGTCTCCGCCGCACTGGACCCTGCTTGAGATCAGGTGGGCGGAGCGAACGGTATTCTTTTACGACAGTTTTGCGCGGAGAGGAGGTTACGAACTGGATCTCGACAGAGCAACGCGTCGTCTGCTGCGCATATGCGAGGAGTACTTCCGTGTTACGCTTGACGGTGACTCATTTACGTGGGTTGGGGAAAGGGTATGCAACTCAACTTCCCGACAGAAACTTCAAATACTAATGGCGATACAGCGCAGAGCCCGCCAGACGAACTCCTGGGACTGTGGTCCGTTTGTCGCCGCGGACGCATGCAGTCTCTTGCAGAGTGACATGCCGAGTACGTTGGCTGAGGGGGACATGCGCGCGTGGCGGAGAAGGATGGAGCAAGAGATTATCGCGCTGCGTGAGTCCTAAGTTCCTAGGCGGTACTCGGCGTACATAGGTGGCTCCTGTACAGATGATGATAGCGCCTCGCACTGCCTTCGCACTTCGCTGCCATGCTCACACACACGTGATAGGCGATAAGGCCGCAAAGCAACTATCTCAGATTGGTAGTAGGCGCTCCTAGGAGTACTGAACATCGCTTATCTGGAATACCTCGGAGTACCTACAGCTTTCGATGCCCTGAATCGGTAGTGCCTCGGAGTGCCTACGGCCTTTAGCAACCTGGATTGGCGCTCATAGGCAGTCAACTGTGGTGCCTTTACGTGCCTCTCGAATGGGAGAATGTAAAATGCTGTAAAGCCGTGCTATATTGGGGCAACTACGAGAGGGACACTACTTGGAAGTCTCATGACGCTTCGCCGCTGCTGTGCTCGCACTCTTGCTCTCCTGTCCGCGACGACGGGGCGGTTCCGGGTCTTCCGACTCTTCATCTGACGAGTCGTAGAGGGGTAGGAGTTCGGGGATAGTGTCATCGCCGTCGACGTCGCGAGCGGCATCCGCGATAGGCTCTGTGTTAGCGGGGGCGGGGAGGCCTTTCTGCTCTCCGATCGGGCCGCCAGAGTCGACGCCTTTGGGTAGGGAGTAAGAGACGTCCACGTTCGCCGGCCATCCCAAGATGAAGCGATTCTCCATATCGTACGGAAAGCGCAGCAACGAGCGAATCTGCCATAGACACGTTAGGTGTCGTGGTGGGCGGCAATGGTTATGAACTCACGTCTGGTTTCAACGCCATTAGGTAGCGCTTCACTGTGACGGTGCTTCCCCAGAGATGGTCGTGGGCTTCTGTCGAGAGGTCGCCTGAGGTGAAAAACGAGGTCGAGTGCAGGGCGGTGACTGGGGCTGGTGGGCTCGGTACACTCCCCGGGACAGACGTGCCAGGTTTGACGTCCTTGGACATCGTATGCGAGAGAGAGAGAGGCGTGCTCGCGGAGTCTGTATCTTAGCTCGAGTCTAATAAAGGCGGCTAAGGCGGACTGCCTCCGACCGCCTGTGGCTACCTATGTGCGCCTCCAGAATTCGACATGGTCGCATTCATGTGCATCAACTGATAAACGCTTCTTCATCTCGTACCACGATGTCCAAAGTATCTCTACCTGCATCGCTCACTGCAGACGACCTGATCGACACTACTCTCTTCGTTGCGACATACGACAGCATCGAGACCGAGCTCAGGACTATGGAGACACGTATCGGCAGGTGGATCGAGGAGAATACGAACGCAGGGAGAGTACGTAGTCGGAAGGAGTGGGAGGACATTCAAAAGCAGGTCCTGCAAATGCTCGCCAGCCTGCGCGCCATTCCGCGCGACGCGCGAAACGACGACTCGGCACGCCAGTGGCTGGTCGACATGCGCCAGGGCGTCCAGCTCCTTTGCACGATACTGGAGATGAACCGAAACGACGAGACGATCTTCGACAGGATTCTTGGGCCGGAAGATGACTGGTCTGTCGTTTACTTGCCCTCTTCCGGCGCTGGCTCATCTCCGCGTGCTCTAGACTGTCGCAAAGGGTGTTCAGTACTGTCAGTTTAGTTAAGGGCATGTTCGGTTGGATACAGGAGTACCGAATGCGCATACCACTGCCTATGAATGCCTCGAAGAGACTACATGAATTCGGTGTGGGTGATGTAGATCCGGTCAACTGTAGCACGGGATCGCTACGCCTACTGATGCCTATCTACTTCCGCTGTCCGACCTTGAGATGCCTACGTACCTCGCCTTTTAATTGACACGCCCTTCTAAGATTTAGGAAACCTGATCCGCCTATGCCTTTAAATGCCTTGACTTTATTGGTTGTCGTACGCCTCTCCTCCCGCTGCCTTAACATTTTCCTCACTTCGCATGCCGCTGTCTGAGGTCGACGATAGCTGGCAGCAAGAGCTGCGCGATGCCCTCATCGTCACTCCAGAGATGCTCTGTGACGAGGAACTATTCGACGTCGTGCGCAATCGAGCCTACGCACAATTGAATCGCTTCGTTGAGCGTGCCGAGTTCATTCGCGACTTGTCCCGCGGGCACGTCGAGCGCTATTCCGAGTGGGACTCGATGGTCGACGTTGCCAGGTCCATCCGCCTCGGATTTCGGGAACGCTTCGCGCGCGAGTCGGCCAGGACGACGAACTCGGGCGAGCTTCGGAAGTGGCTCCGCTATATTGCCTGCGACATACCGAACGCGAGGGGTGTAATGGAGATGACGCGTTTTCGCGAATTGTTGGAGGACCGACTAGTCCCGCGACACGCTTGGAAGCGGTATGAAGCTATCGCTGCTGTTATGGAGGAGTACGAGCGCGACTGCGATGAGGATACAGGTGTCAGCTTGCGCCTTCTTAGCACGTAGAGTGACACCATCATGTTGCCTTCCATAAATAAAGTCTATTCACCTTGCACTGCCTCGAATTTGCCTTGCACTGCCTCGAGCGGGATTATCTTATCTAAGTCCTTGGCGTTCCGTTCAGGCACCAATGACATTGTAGAAACAGTGAGGACGAAACAAGGGACGTAGAGCTCAAGCTACGCCTACAAGGTCGAAAGGCGGCGCGGCTAGTCAGAATCAGAGTCAGGCAAGCTGTCACTGTGCGTCAGGCACTCGGTAGGAGGTATACGCACAGGGACTCACATGGGAACGCCAAACGGGCTCGCGCGCTGCCTGTCGTCCTCTATCTCGTCGCAGCGGTTGGATTCGATCACGAGGCGCATAAGCGTGATGTCGGTGTGCATCTCTTGCAGTAGCAGACGGTTGTCCAGCGTGTTCGGCGGGTGGCCCATCTCGCGCCAAACGGCGAGCATATTTTCGATACCCTTTGCCTGGTCCTCCCACTCCGACTCACGCCGCGCGCGGCCCTCAGAGGCCTCGATAAACGACTCAACGCGAGTGAGCATCGCACTCAGTTGTTCGTCGATCGCTGTCCAAGTGCGCCGGAACGCGACCTCGTCCTCCAGCCCTTCGAGGGTGGCGGGCATGGCGCTCGCGAAGTCGAGAATGGATCGTTGAACAGCGGGTTCGAATTGCGGTGGCATCGGGTATGTCGCGCAGGAGAGCAGAGCAGAGAAAGGAGGGCAACAAGTGCGGCAAGTTCCTCATGCAGAGGGAATCAATGCAGAGGACGTCCTAGGCAGACAAAGGCAACGTCGGGAACGCCGGGGAATGCCTCCCTCTGCCTACGGGCCTGGATATTCCCGCCTGACGGCATTTAGGAGCCGAACCCCGTTAGGCGGGCTGAGGCGGCGCCTGCGTCCGCCTGGGACGCCTTTGGCTGCCTAGGCCACACGCTCCATCAATTTCTTGCCTAAACCGTCCTTTTTCTATCACATATTGGCTTCGCGAGGCGCGGATAGGAGCGCCTCTGCCAAAACCGCCCTTTAGGTCGATCTCGCAATGAGTCGGGATGCATCTATGGGGTGTATATCCCGACAGCCTATGGTGTATGGTCAGAGACGGTCAATGGTGCAGCTCATGCTGATGGCGTACATTGATCTTCACAACGCCACGGCTGAACGGGAGCAACGTCCACATTAACAGGCCTATAGCGCTGCGAGAGATGCGTTTGGTATACTTCACTCAGAAGACGGGATGTGTGCTTACGTGGGGTATCCCGTGCTGTAAAAGATCTCAACCAAAGGTGCTGGATACAAAGTCAGTACGAGATCAGTACTGCTGCGACTCGGACTCTTTGAATCACCATTCTTGTTGAGGATATAGTCCGCCTGCGTTTTCAAAATGGTCTCGAGCGCGACTGAGTTGAGAGCGCTGCCGGCTCCAGAGGACGCCCATGCCGAAATCGAGTTCTTGATTGCTTTGCTCGCGTTCGCAGCCTCAGACCCAAAGAGCTGCACTCCAGATGAGCGCCATAAGACTGAACGACCAATCCTCACTGACCTGATTCAGGTTCGGATACGCAATAACATCGTTGGGTCCGGAGCCAGACACCGGAGTGCTGCTATTCGAACCGAACACCGACATAGGCTGGTCCCGCGTATGGTAGTAATCGGTCTCAAGCCGGGGCAAAGTGTGAATGATCGTACCTGCTCCTGCAGGTTTTTGCCAACAGTTGTGAGGTTGACAACCAGTGCGATATTAAGACTCTTCAGGTGGGTTGGGTCGCCGATGCCAGAGAGCTGCAGCAGCGCGGGGGTCTGAATCGCACCAGCAGCGAGGATGACTTCCTTCCGCGCATGGGCAGTGAACGTTTCGCCGCACCCGTCAGTCTTCTTGAACTGCACGCCGGAGACTGTGACGGGTTTGTGCGTTGAAGAGAAGAGGAGCTTCGTGACTTGATAAGTAGTCAAGGTCGTCCAATTCGCACGGTGCAATTCAACGGGCGTAAGGTATGCCGCGGCCGAGGAGGAGCGGTGGTACGAGTCTTCCCGGTTGAGGTTCTACGAGAAATTGCGTTTATACCGGTAGATGAAGACTCTACGGAAAGGGGGCCTACGTTTGGAACAAACGAGACACAGTTGGGCTCTCCGCCGTTCAGGTCTGCCGACAACGGAAGACCCGTGATGTTCGTCACTGTTTGCTGGAAGAACTTCTGGTGGTTGCCGCCGTACATCGTGTCCCTATTGAAAGGGCGTGAAACAGCTAAAGCTGATGAAGCGGTACTGTCACTCACGGGAAGGTTACGTGCACTGGGCCGGCTTTTCCGTGATATCTAAGGTGGTGGCTGTCAGCAGGTCGTTGTGCGCTTGTCCACATGGCTTACCCTTCCACCGAGTCTGCGCCCTTCAAGCGTTGATCAGGGGTCGGCGCGGAGAACTTCTCTGCCTGTTCCAGTGTCAGCATGAGCGGAATCGTGTAGGTGGGACGGTACCTTCTTCATGTCAGAGAAGAGACCTGTCCAATTCCGACCAAGATGCTTTTCCGAGGGCTCGAGGAGGGACTGCCATGCATCGTACTGCGCCACAGACCCACGTGTCCAGGTTGCGCCGTTGATGGAGGAACCGCCTCCCAGAGTCTTGCCGCTGTGTCCTCGTCAGATAGGTTAGTCCCTGGCATGTAGCACTTGTCCTTACCCGAGCATGTGCCCCTTGTCGGTAGTCCAGCTCCAGTCGAGGTCGCTGTTGAAAGCCTCGCCGTACTTGTGAATGTCGTACACGCGAGGATCGTTCCGGTCGTCCGCGCCAGCCTCGATGAGCAGAACCGACACGCTCGGGTTCTCCGCAAGGCGCGCTGCGACGGTGATGCCTGTCAGGCCGCCGCCCACGACGATGTAGTCGAATGTCCGGTTCGCAGCGAGATTAACGTGCGTCGTCACGCTCGCCGAAACCGCGTGCGCGCCGAGCAGAACGAACGCAGACAGGAGGAACATAAAGGGATACGAGCGGCGAGGAGCCTGGGGAACGTGTAGCGGTGATTGACATCGTTATAACCAGAGGATTTTGAGTCTCCGCTGCGTGGAGGATCGGCGGATCGCACAGCCCGCGCGCCAGATCTCGTCCCCCCGAGATTGCTGCAATTCAGCGCGAGGGGTCGACATCTCTGGCAGTGGGACTGACATTGGGTAGACAGGTCGGCGCCTGACCGGGGGGAAGAGCAGTCAAACACCCCACACCGTTGTCAGCGGTGTACGACTGACGCGTTGTACATACCAGCTGGCGATTTGAGATACGAGTTCTTCCAGAGAAAACCACGAAGGGACCCATAGTCGCGCATCTCGCGCAACATTCTGCGCGTATGACTCTGAGTATCGCGCTGCGTCGATGAGCAAGTCGCGTTCTATGTGGACGTGCTTGGCTCGCCTCCCGTCTTCTAGTTCACACACTCCGCGCTGTCGAAGGCGCCGTCGTTGAATAGGCAGTGTTTACCTGGCTAGACCCCCTACTTTCTAACAATGTCCATCACGCTGCGCACCTCTGGCCCTTACAGCGGTGGTGCAACGCTGTATCGTTTCCCTGGCGTTGTTCGTCGGCGCAAGGGCTGACCGAGTTCCTCAGACCTCGGCTGCGCAGTCGCTGCGTAGATACCGTTCACCGCGCGAGATAGCGAAAGATAGCACAAGAGAGCATCCGCTAAGCCTACCAGGAGCCGGCGGTGGTCGGGTCGAAGACTGACGGAAATTTGACCAGCCCCGCGTCCGATGCCCGCTCAGGCTGGCTAGACTGTTGCAGCACGCAGATTCATCCGAAGGAAGTGACGATCGAAGCCAGAAGCCAGCAGGAACTGGGAGATGCAGAGTCATGGGTATTGTGCACCTGCGGATATGACAAACACACGTTTCAGGGCTTGGAGACAGTCCCGATGACCGAACCAGAGTTTTAGTACTAGGAATGCGGTAAACGCGGTATTTCCGAGGGGATACTGCGACTGTTGGACGTCGTGGAGCCGCAAGTGATCTGAGTCCCATCCGGCGAGAATGAGACGGCAGTAATATACTCGTCTCCTTCTAGCGGTACCGCAAACACAGCCCCGGTAGTAATGTGCCACACTCGAAGAACGTTGTCGTTCGCACCGCACGCTACAAGTTCACCATCGGGAGAGAACGCTACGGCGTTGATGTAGCGTGCTGACAGGCGTAATGGAAGAGCAAGCATCATCCCGTGGTCGACATCAAATAGACGGATGCAACCTTCTGAATCTCCAACGACGAGCCGGCGGCCGTCCAGAGAGAACGACGCACAAGTGACGAGCGAGTCGCATACTGTGACGAACGTCGACGATTGTCCATCGCACCAGGTGTGGATGGAGAAATGACACCGGTCGCCGCGTACCATTTCTACGGCGGCAAACACAACACGGGTGACAGGATCGCTCTGCAAGAATGCGAGAGCGAGTACCGTTTGCGGGGTCCATAGCGGGCCGTATATGCAGACAGGCGCCACAACGGGAAAGAGCGACCAGAAGCTCAGTCCGCCACCCGAAGGTATAGCAGCGAGATAGCGGCTGCACGGCGAAAAGGCGATATGAGAGTCCCCGTCTGGGCGGCTCCATTCTCCCGGTATAGTGCTCAGTTCGCAGCCGGTGTCCACGTCGAGTAAGAGGAGTGACTTTGGTGACTCCGCAGCCAGAATACGCCCATTGGCAGAGATAGCTACGCAGCGCGACGAGCCGCAGGGGCCGAGGGAATGTATACCCAACGTCTTAGAGGCCGTGTCGGAGATGTGAAGGCCTCGCAAGCTAGACACAACCTTCCCAGAGTGAGGAAGATAACGTTGCCCGCATATCGCGGTTCGCAGAGACGCGTCGGAAGGAGAAATGTCGACCGAATCCGAATCTGGCTCCTCTGCTCTACGTAAACGTATTGTTCGCGAAAGAGTTTGAGACGTACGTTCACAGCCCGAGCCGCACGTATCCTCGACGCTGAGATAACCGGCATCCGCAAGTTGAAACGCCAGAGGTTGGGAGTCCGAGAGTTCCAAGTTGTCATGCCAATGGCGCGTACATGAAAGCAGCATCAGGGCTCCGATGATACTGAACATGATCTGCCGCAGGGCAGGAGAGGACGGTGCGGATGAGTGTTTCGTGCAAGCACGGAAGACCGAGAGCAGCACAGCGCGGTGCTGCGCGTGTCGCTGCATGAAGCGTTCGGCTCGAACTGGAAGACTAGCTTAGTGCGAACGAATTTCGCATCTGGACGGAACGTACTTCGACGCGTGAAAGCTTGCATCGACTGAAGTTCCAAAGTCTTTAGCGACTGTCCTGTAATAGCCCGCGTTTCGAGGACGGACATGAGCGTGTCGACTGCACTATTCAGACGTTGGTCGAACTCGTCTCCAACCTGCACGCAACGTTACAGTCAGTGAAACAGACTTGACGATGTGTACTACGACTAACGCTGTATTCGCGAACGACCAATGGTAGCATCTTCAGCTGCGTTAAGCCCGTATGCACCGTGATGCGCTGCTGAGGGTCGATAGTGCAATAGTTGAGAATGAGGTCCCAAATCGTATCGAGCATCCCTTCTGGGCGGTCGGGTAATTCGTGACGCGCCAACGCGAGGATGACAGTCTGGTCGTTCCGCTTCGTAGCATAGGGCCATGTTTCGGTCCAGACCTTCGGAGTCGCGACATTCAGCAACTGAACACTGTTTCGCAGCTGAACCCCGGACGCACCTCGAGAATTAGACATCCAAATGCCCACACGTCGCTGAGCACAGTGTGTCGAGCTGCATCGTCTGCGAATAGTTCTGGAGCCATCCAGCGGCAGGTTCCTTTCATGGTTGTGCGCTGCGCGGAGGTCGTATGTTCCTCGAGCATAATCGAGATACCGAAGTCGCAGACACAAGCAGTGCCGTCATCTGTCACTAAAACGTTCGCCTGCAGATTCGTCAGCCTCGAGATCAGTACTGTTCGCTGCCAGTCGCAAACACGGACCCCTTTAATATCGGCATGTACAATCCGATTGTCGTGCACTGCGTGATTGCTTGTTAGAGAGCGTAGCAGTCGTCAGATTGGATGAACGTACAGTACTGGAGCCCTGAGAGCGCTTCGACGAGCTGTAGGTCTGTCAGAAAAACGCCGCGTCTGAAGCTATAATGCCAGGCGCACAAGTCTGATCTTGATTTCCTCGATACGCGGATCGGCGCGCATCTGCTTCACGTAGCTGTTGATGTCCCCATTTGCGTGCCATGGCGAGACCATTGCAGGCAACTCGTTCATCCTAAGATGAAGTCCGTACAATGGCTGTATATTTGGGTGTTCGAGTCGCTGCCAGACGGAGATCTCCCGTTGTAGTCGCTGCAAGAGAAAGTTTAGCGTATATTTATTCGACGAAGTGGGAGAACCAACCCGTGCGATGCGCTCACAGCTCGGCCCGGCGGCGCGAATCACTTTGATAGCAACCTGCGGATGCGTTCAGGGGGGCCTGTCAATGCAGTGCAGCCAATCGTACCTTGGTCGTTGCCTCTCCTTCCGACCAGTCGCCAACGTAGATCTCTGCCACACCGCCGTAGTTACGCGGGCGGGACGACACATCGTGAATGCTATCGGTGACGTCTAGGCACGCAAATAGGGAGTCTGATCCACCCTGTTCCGTTCGTCTCGGTCGGTCGCAATTCGTGCGGGCAACGTGGACGACTCACAACCGAGTCTGATATTGACCGCTGCGATCGTGCTGGACGTTTTTTCCGAAGAGATAACCAGTTCCATGAGGACTTCCGAGTTAACGGTGCAAACAGTCGAGCAAGGGGGCTAACTGAGCTCGGATGCGAGCCTTGGCGTGGTCGTCGAGTCGACATGGACGGGCGGGAAAGGCGCAGGCGAAACACAGCCAAACCGCGCCAAAGCATCTGTTCATGGCGGGACCGGCCATAAGAGCCCCTATGGCGAAGGCTGGGCAGCGTGCGGACATAGGGCTTAACGGCGGGTGCGATGCACAGCCAGGATGATAACGAGGAGGGCAAGTTGGATTCCGAGTCCGAGTCGGCACATTCCGCATCTTGGCCTTCGACCAAAACCTGGTTCCGCATCTGCTCAACTTTTGGTGTAGCTGGGGTTCCGGATTTCGTCGCATGGCTTGCTTTCATTGGATTGTAACTCCCATAACGCATTGAAGTATTTTCATCTTTATCCGAACCTGCGACCTGGCATCAGTCCGGGCAGCTCTTGACTGGCTATGACTAAACCCAAACAGATCACCTGCCGCCTTGCATGCCCTTTCGCCCTCGGCGTCTTCAAGTTAGCCTCAGGCAATCTATGGCCTCACACCGACAAAGTGGCTCACTTGGTCACTCGCTGATACATGGGCTTAGCAAGATTGAGACATCTCTGATGCACAGTATGGCGATCGGAGGCCGAGAACTTTGGCTTTCGGTCTGATCTTGTGGTTGACCCGATACTCATCACTACCGTTTTCTTGCAGGGAATGCGAGTCGCGGTTATCTTAGACATACTCTGGGCCCTGGGATCTAAATCTCATTTTCAGCTACTTGTGTGTCCGGGGAGACCGGGACGGAGATCACACGGGACCCGGCGTCGGACGCGCTGTCGAGGTCGCATGGCCGTAATTACGTAGCGTTACTCTCACACTCTACGCCGAGGCGTCAGCATCGTCTGACAGTATAAAAGGGTGAGACTGAACATGTCTGCTTTCTCACTTTCACCTTCGTCTTCTCCCCTTCATTTTTCTCTGCGATCTTTTTTCTTTTCTTTCGTTCGCAATGACCGCCTTTAGCCGTCTTGTTGTCTTGGCGGTGCTCTACCTCTCCCTCCTCACGAGCGCCATCCCCGTCGTCCAGAATGCAACGCTTACTGACGTGAGCAGTGCCGCCGTCTTCACGCTCGTAATGGTCACTGACGGTGTCCTGTCCAGCTCGATACGTCTGACATCGCCGCACGCGCCGTCCGCAAGGCTCCCGTGCAGACGCGTCCGAAGGCAGCAAAGCCGCGCGTTCCCGTCAAAAGGCCAACCACGCCGGTGAAGAGGCCGACGCCGGTGAAGAGGCCGACGCCCGTGAAGCGGCCTGTACCAGTTAAGCCGCCGGTCAAGAAGCCTCCCGTCAAGACGCCGCCGAAAACGAGCACTCCGGTCAAGACGCCTCCGAAGACGACCACTCCCACGACTGGTCAAGCAGTACGTCTCCTAGTCTGGCAACTCACTTCACGTTCTCATCCACGTCTTTGCAGTGCCCAATGCCCTCAAAGGCTCCCACGAAGAGCAAGCCCCGCGCGCTGTTCGACGCGCTGACTGGCCATTACTTTGTCAAGCGATCGCCTGGTGCGTCTCTCGCGGCTTTCTCTAGTCTCTTGCAAATAGATATTGACACCTTGCGCTCACGTAGTCTTCTTGGGCTGGCACGGCACCAACTCGAATACCTGGAACGTGTGGCACCGCGCTGGATACTTGAAGAAGCCGTGGAGCTGGCTCGATATCATTCGCCAGTCTAAGAGCGGCCGCTCAGGTGCTGACCAAGAGCTGGGTGAAGGTGTCTATCTGACCGACCAGCGCGAGACGTAAGAACTCTCTCATTCTACTCATGGCGTACTTGCGGAGGCTGACACGTTCATAGTGCCGAAGCGTTCGCCAACATCAACTCCGGCCGCAACTCAGGCACCACACCTGTCATATGCGCAATATTTGCCCTCAATGAAAGAGACTGGGTGACTCTGCCTAAAGTAAGCGTTGCTTCCGCGCCCGACGTTACTGAACTCCCCGGCGCAGGTTTGGCTTCCGGACAACTTGATCGGCGACTCGAGCGACCAGCGCAAGCACGAACAGTACGAGGCTTACCGCTTGCAATGGATCCAGCGTGTCTTCCCGACAATCCACCCCTCCGGCGTCATCCGCTTCGCGCCTTTGGACAGAGGACGTGAGTAGCTCGAACTTTTTTCTACGACGCTGATACATCGGGATGTTCAACAGGCGGCTCTCCTCCGAGCCAATTCGTCATCCCCTCATCCCTCACGAACCGCGTCTATGCGGAGTGCACGCCGGTGGGTCATATCCCTCCTGGTGCGCCGCGCGGGAACATCAACTTTACCCAATGGAAGCACGCGTGGCACATCTTCGACGACACATGCACACCCGGATCGAGCTCGAGAGGGCCCCGGTAAGCGCACTCGTGCAGAGCTAGCGCGCATCACACTCCCTGTATCTCACACTACTATCTATAAGTTATCCATTTAAATTGAGATTGAATTATAGCAACTTACAGTACGTACACCGCGGCCTATTAGTACCTAGGGACGGACGGCCCCATCCAGCCCGGATGTGTGAACTATATGTAGCAGCTCGCCTACGCAGTCACAGAATACATCCAGGTCTGCTAACCGAGTTTACGAAGTGAAGGTTATATAATACTTAACCGCCGCCGTCCCAGCCCGCCCGTCGGACCTCGGAAAAGCCGGTTACGGCTTTCCCTTCGCCTACGAGTCCTGCTGCGCATTTGCAGTCGTGCTGGCTCGGCACCTACATGCATTTGTTCTACATGCCCTGGCAAACCCGCGCCCACGGCTGCGCAGCGTTCGTGCACCTGTCGTGTTCTGAAAGCCAAGAGGCACTCGGAGCGCTCTCATCACCAGCTCGTCAGTGAACTTATGCTCGCGGCTTGGATCAAACGCAGCTCTTTCTACGGAACACTCATCAATGGTACTACGATCCGACGAGTGCTGCGCGTACATGTGCTCTGAGGCGGCGGATGCGCGGTACGTCTTCCATCTCTCGTCTTTGTCTCTACGCACCTACTTATGACCCTAAGCGCGAATGTTAGCAAACTCGCGGGTGAGCCAGGTACTCATCCCGCCTGCGATAATCAACTTGAATGCGCCGCACATGTTTTGCGCCGCGGACGACTGACGGAACTGGTATCACACGCCAGAGTCGAGTACAGAAATCATCCCGTCAGAAGTCCATCATCCTCTCCGGCCTATCGCACTGAACAAGCCACGCCTTCCCCATCTCCGGCGGCTCCTCAATCCGTTCCAACCGCTCCGAGTCCCTCACAACCGCCTGCTCGTCCCCGTCCGCGAAGAGATGTGATAGTCGGATCGATACGGGTGCGGGCCAGACGGACGTGGGGACCCAGCCGTCGTCGCTAGACGGTATCGAGTCCGAGTCCGAGTCTGAGGAAGGTGGGTTCTGGAGGATTTGGATTTGAGGTTGAGGTTGAGGTTGGATTTGGGGTGCCCAGTCGATAACGCGCAGACCTTCGTCGGCAGGATTGAACTGATCATCGTCTCGCAACGGGACGAGCGCACGGAACGCAGCGCGCCAGTGTGCGTACTCCGGTTCGGCATCGAACCCGAGCGCGCGTGTAGATGCGACGAATTGAGCGAGGACGGGTGGCACCCCTGCCGCCTCCGCACGCCACGCGACTTTGCGATGCAGAATATTAACACTGGGATGTGCCCACGGTAGACGGCCGCATGCAAGATGAACCAGCGTATACGCGAGGGACTCCATATCGTCGCGTCGGGCGAGTGCTGTGGGGGCTCAAAGTCATGCCGACTAGTTACGAGGGAGTACATACTGCAGTGCATGTGCGCTGGGATGCTAGCGTAGAGCTCTGTCCCGCGCAAATGGCCCGTCGAGCGCTCAGGCTCACTGGCGCCGGTGCGGAACGGTATTGCCAGACCAAAGTCGATGAGCTTCAGCTGATATCCAGGCGCCGCGCGACTGAAGAGAAAGTTGCCCGGTTTAACGTCGCAGTGTACGATACCGCGCGAATGTACATGTTCGAGCGCGTCAAGCTTTACAATTTCAGCCTTCTGTCAGTGAAAAAACGAAAAACGCACCATCGCACAAGCCAAAATGACGAAATTCCGTAGCGTGAGCCCGTCACGAACGCTGAATACGTCCTCGCCGAGAAGTTCCAGTGCGAGGTAGTCGTAATATTGCGAGCGGCCCCAGGCGTAGACTTCTGGAACGCTGCTGTGTCCGGCGAGGAGGATGTACGCGCAGGCTTCGTGTCGCAGGACCGAGTTTTGAACGTGCTTGGTGATGTGCATCTTCTTCACTGCGACCTCTGAGTTTGTAGACGAGGAGGAGGTTACACGAGCGACGTATACGCGACCTGTAGTGAGTTAGAACCGAATCCCGATGCGGGATGAGCAGTAGTATTCCACGCACTGAATCCCCTGCGACCGATGAGCTTGTCGAGCGCGAGCTTCATGACTGAGTGGAAGGTAGTGGACAAGACGACGCGACGCTACGGCTTTAGGCGCAATTTGCCACCCCTAATCACCGTTTGCCACCCAGGACCAAAGGATCCTACATCCGTTCCGGTTCGGTGTATATGTGTACTGAGCGGAGATACCTTGAACCATGGGTCAGAAACGCGTTGGGGCAGCAAGCAGGTTGCGGTCGGAGGGCAACGTGCGCGGTTTTGGTTCCGTGTGCGGTGCTGCGGAGCGGAAGTTCCGGAAGCGGGGTGGCTCATGCACTTGACGCAACCACTCGCGCTGCTCACCGCCGCGCTCGACCTCCAACGTCCCTTCTCTTCCCCGTCGGCCGCGGGGATAACGTTCACCCTCCGTCACGAACACGCGCAATCGCCGTCCGGGCGCGTCGTCTTCACCGATGTCCCGTCTTCTTCCTCGCTCCTTCAGCACTCGTATACGCTCTCGACGCGCACTATAAAGACCGCACGGCCACAGTCTCTCGATGCATTCCATCGCGCGCGGAGACGAGCGCAGAATATCCCGTGGGAGACGCCGGAAGTGGAAGCGCCGGACCCCAACTCGCGCTCGACGCTGCTCACGCTCGCTAAGATGACCAATAACGCGTATTTGCAACCGAACGAGACTGGATGGTACGAGCTGGGCGACGACTGGACCGTGGTGCGTGCTTCATTTCGTCTGGGCTTGCGGCAATCGCTATCTGGATACGCGTCACCGAGAACGGACCCTGCGTCGTGCGACATGCGCTATAGACGTGGCTCGGCGCCATTGTCGTACTCCCGTCGCGCCTTCATCTCGCCGTTCTCTTTGTGCTATCACACTCTTTCTGACATCTCTCCCTGCAGGGCTACCCCTTCGGGTGGGAACCCGACCAAGACGGTTTCCGAGGGCACGTCTTCGTCAGCGCCGACAACGCGACCGTTGTCTTGTCTATCAAGGGTACCTCCATGGGCGTCCTCGGCGGCGGCGGGCCGACGACGAAGAAGGATAAGCAGAATGATAACTTGCTCTTCAGGTGCGTGTGCGAGCCCTGTTTGAGAGCTTGACGGCGCGATTAATATTGACGGTTCCAGCTGCTGTTGCGCGCGCGTCGATTGGACGTGGACGACTGTGTGTGGATGCTACGGCGGCGGATGGAAATGTGACGCCGAATGCGTCGAGGCGAGTTTACAAGACGATACGCTATTCTATCCCATCGCGACCGTACGTCCTCCACCCCTCCTCCCCTCCCTTCCCCCCTTCTCTCCTTCCTTCTCCTTCCCTTCGCTGACGCTCAGGCCCACACAGAACCTCTACGCCAACTTAACCTACATGTACCCACACGCCAACATCTGGCTCACGGGGCACTCCCTCGGCGGCGCCCTCGCCTCCTTACTAGGCAGCACATTCGGCTCCCCAACGATCGCCTTCGAATCCCCCGGCGACGCTCTCCCTGCCAGTCGTCTGCATTTACCCCTCCCACCCAACCTCTCACACATAACACACATCTTCCATACAGCCGATCCGATCGCTATGGGTACGTGTACGGGCGTGTTGAGTAGTTGCGCACTTGCGGGGTACGCGTTGGAGAGTAGGTGTCATCTTGGGAAGAAGGTGGTTTATGATAGTGTCGGTGAGCTGGGGTGGGCGGTGGATATTAGGACGCATGGGATTGTCGCTGTTATTGAGAAGGTGCGTTCTTTCGTTCCCTTCCTTTCTTCCTTCCTTACTTCCTTCCTTTTGCGTCGGCTGATGGACGTAGTTGTTGTCGAAGCCGTGGACGGAACTTGGTGGGAAGACGGACTTTGGACCGGACGGAACGCCGGCGATTGTTGATGAGGACGAGGATTGTGCTGCTGCGGTACGTGCTCGACGCTTTGCTTTCCCCTTTCTGTTGCTTACGGTGCATCGTGGTGTAGGAGTGTTATAGCTGGGAATTTGCAAGCGCGAGTGCGAACTCTTCTGCCATTGTACGACGATAGACGCGGTCCATGATGATTCCTTGTTGTTTCTTTACACCGACGAGGTAGATACATGCATGCAATTCACGACGAGCGCTCGAGATGGACGAGTACGTATATTGCTTGACAAGTGCATTGTACAATCTGCATTCACCTTAAGGTCGGATGAGTATACGCTCGCACAGGAGTTATGTGAGCTTTATGCGAGGCACGAGCATACAGCAAGGTCTAGCAAGGCGGAGCTGGAGCAAGCACGCGTCGGCGGATCCGGTCCCGTTCCGCGTGTTGCCTAACGTCGTGCGCGTCACCTCGACGGCCGTCTATACCGACACGCAGGTCGCGGTGAAGATGCACATCACGAAGCATGCGCTCAACTCAGTTCTGCGACACGAAGCGTGCGCGTACATCCTCCTCGCCGGACATAGTAGCGTTGCAGAAGTCGAGGAGTTTTGACTCATGTCACTGTGCAACTTGACCGCGCCGAATTCAACTATTCACGCAGGCTCGTCAGCTCGGACGCGCAGCGCTCTTTCCCGTACGCGTGCCGCGGCCATTCTGTGCTCAATTTCTGCTCTAATTCCATCTATTTCATGCGCGAGAGTAGTGGTGTATGACGAGTCCGCGACCTTCTCATCTACTCTGCTAGAGCCCTTGATGCGCTCAGCGACCAGTCTCCGTGGTACATTCCTGCTGTGCTTATCTGCGGGTAAATCGGTGAAAGGGCGACGGGGTCCACAGCAAACGGCATTTTCATCGCCCAGCACCCCGCATGACTAAATCGAGAATTCTTTCTCGCACGTCTTCCGAAGACCCTGCTGTACACTGCTGCATCAGTAAAGGGTCCCGGGGATATTGGATCTCTTCCAACGAAATGGGACATTCTCCGGCTCGGTGTCGCACGTTTTCTGGCAGCTGAACGACTGGTATCGAGCCCGCTATTTCTCAGGTATGCACTACGCTATTGATGCATGCATTCTGCGTGATGGGCTGGTTGCTGTACTGAATCTAATCGTGCAGATCTCGCTAATCTTCGCGTCCTGAGACCCGGCGTTTTGAGCAACGCAATCAGTGCCGGGTTCCCTGGGCGTCGACCTGTGCGCGAAGTCATCGAACACGCCGACTGGAGCCGTGCCGTATAACTTATAAAGGACCCCTAGTTGCCTCGCGCTGGCCATCTCATCTGTGCCGCGCCGTTCTATGTCGCTCTTACGTGTTCTACGTTCTCTTACTGCTGAGCCTGACGATGAAGCGTACGTCCCATACAGCTTCGCCCGACAGGATATCAGACTTACGGTCTACAGCGCGAAGGAGTTGCGCCCTGTCCCATGGTCTGAATCGCCCTTTATGTCGGACCCAGCCATTGTGGACCTCAGTTTCACACGGAAGCCTCACGTTCTTCAACTCGGTTCATATATAGCTCAGCCATCTCATCACGTGAAAGCCGACTCGGTGGCCAGCTCACAACCGCTCATCGAGAAATCGAGGATGCCAAAAGAGTCAGACAGCGCCGAAGAGGAGCGGGAGCGCAGGCGCCCTCCTGAATGGCTCGCGGGAGGGACTTTCTTTGATCTGGCGTACGTCCTTCCCTCCTCCGCCCTCACATTCTATGAAGGCTGATTTCTCTCCAGATGGACGGTAACGTTCTCAAGCCTGACGAGTAATACACCAATTTCGACTCCATCCGTGAGTGCTGCACGCTTCTCGAGGTACGCGTCGTAACAGTTCCCCAGACCATTGCCTCTTATGGTGTATTCTTCACTCTCTGTTGGTGGCTCTGGGCTGGTCAGGTCGCTTACGATACGAAGGTGGGCCTACTACACACCAATATATGCGCGAGAGATGATGGGGGCTACTAACCGACACGACGATTAGTACTTTACGAACGACTGGTTCCATCGTCTCATGCTCCTTGCGCAGCTTGCGGTGTTCGGCTCTATGGCGGCGTTCACGAAGGACTTCGACCCCTTCTCCAAGAACGTCAATCCCAAAGCGGGCAACATCGAGGACTTTCAGTGCGTCCCAATTGCTGCAATCTTCTCTCTGTCCAACGTTGACGCTTGTGGTCAGGACGGAACAGTACCATCGTACCGCCCATCTCGGCATCTCCGGCCTCTTCGCCGCCTCCCGTGTTCTTCTCGCCATCGCTTATATTCGTGGTAAGACATTTATTCACCGGCTCCATGTCTTCGTCACTGAACCACGCGATGCAGTGCTATTCTATGCCAAGAAATCGCGCGGGATGAAGGGCTACTGCAGACCTATCTACACGCAGATTGCGACATGTTTGGCGGCGGCGGCGCTGTACGGTCTTGCAGCTATCGTCGTCAAAGTCGACCTCACATATCGATCGGTCGTCCTTCGCATCGCTCTCTGGTTCCTTGCCCAGATCGTCGAAGTCGGCTCTTTTCTCTTCACGCCAGACATTCCGTTGAACCTGCTCATCAACAATCGCGCGCCTGAGATGATGAGCCAGCGCGTTGCAACGTTGACCACTATTATATTAGGCGAAGGTACGTCTCACTTGATCTCTGTCGACTCTGGTACCTTTTTACGTGTCCACGCAGGGGTGAACAATGTCGCGAGCGTTTTGGTTCTCGCCGCAAGTGCCATTGGCTTCGTACGTTTGCCTGTTACTGATTTGCAGTATCTTATCAGTGTCAATAGGGATTGTATCCGTCGGGGAGTACGGCTGCGACAAGCGTCATCATCGCCTTCTCCTTCCTTCTCTACTTCGACGGCTGGCGACCAATGGCACAACACAGACGCCGTTCCCGCGTCGAGTTCCTGCTGCACTTCCCGTTACACGTGGCACTCGTAATTCTCATGGAGTCGCTCAAGAACCTTCTCACCCTGACAGTGAGCCACACGGCTGCGCTTCTCTCGCCTCGCTGACATCTGTTGCACGCGCAGTCGCTCTGTAGCACGCTCTGGGATTTCGACTACCGACAAAACCATCCTACTAAGGGGGAGAGCAACTGGAATGCGATGGAGGCGGCATACAAGCACATCGGTATCGCGCTCAATAAGACCTTGGGCGTCTCAGCGTCCGGCGTGAGCATTGCAGCATCGCTAGCTCAATATATGAGCAACGACACCCCCGCACTGTCTTCTCCAGAAGTTGCGAGCAACAGCATTCGTGGGCTCGATCGCGTCCTCACTTTGGCGTACCAGAACATCCTCCAGGTACGCCGTAATACTCAATCTTCGAGATATCACCTTCCCGAACTTGATACGTCTGTGCTTGCAGCAATACCAACTGCCATTATCGAACGACGTTAGCCAGAACTTCACCGCCTACTTATCCAACATCAATACCGCCGAACCAAATCTCTTGATCTTCGATACTTCGTCGGGCAATTATGTTCCGCAGGCCTTGACCATTTCCATCTTGAATGACCAGGCCCGCTCGATAATGTGGATACCGGTCGCTGCGGGAGTTTTCCTGGCAACTATGCCGCTGCTTGCATTGATCAATTCATGGATTCCTAAGCGTACGTTGTACCTGGCCACCAGCGCCGGAAACTGACGTATGCGTCGTAGATCGCTATGGTTGGGGGTCAGTTATAACCCGACTCGTCTCGGCAACTTTCGTCGCTGTGTGCTATTTTGCGAAGCAGAATGGCTCAGTAATGGATCACGTGGACAAGATCAATGCCGAGTCGTACGTACACTGTATGAGGCAGTGCATGCGCTCATGATCATCCCTCGTCTCAGATTTCGAGCACTCTTACTCATTCCCATACTTGTGATGGCGTCGTTTCTTATTCAATACGTGGTTGACCAGTTTATCTTCTGGATTGCAACCCGACGGCATGGGCAGCGCAGATCGCGTCAAGGCCTGACGTAGTGTCTGCCTTTCCCCTCTCTTCCGCGATGTGGTACTCTCGCGAGTGCTCGACTTCCCTGTTCCCTGTAGAAATCTCGATGATAAGTGATACACTTCTTATTCCTACTGATATCCCTTCTTCGCCTCGAGATATTGGCGGAACGTGTGCAATTCAGGATATATCTCCCTGCAGCGCGAGATATCGGCCTTGTATCCGTGCTTGTCGTATTATCCACAGTGGTTTCTATCTAAATTCAAAAACGGTGGTATAACGAATAACCAGCGGACGACGGTTTACGATATGCAAGACGTCGGTGCCCATGACATTGAGAGGCAAGAGCGGCGGCGTGATGCGTGTCGCCGCTTGAAACGCATTTCCTTCCTTGTTCTCGTCCATGACCGTCTCCGCGTTTCCACCTACCTCCGGCCAGCACGGGCAACTGCTGTCGTCGAAGCTCGTCTGTTGCAATCACTTTTCCTTCTTCGCACATGGCCTGCGTAGCGTCATCCAACCGTCGCCCCAGCACATGCATGCCTCGCGTCGACACAGCTCGCGCACAGCTTTCTGCCACGCGACTCCCAACCGAAACGGCGCGAGGATCCTGCATGTCGTTCTTCAGCGCCAGGCCGCCAATCATTGACGTTTCAGCGACACCGCCTCACGTCGAGCTGTGCGGGTGCAAAATAAACCCCCATACGCTCTCAAGACTTTCCGTGCACTTGGGCTTGGTCTTTTCGCGTTTCGGATACGTTTTCATGGTGATCAGTCCTGTGCGGAGATTCTCTCGTTGTGCGGCAACACAGGGTTCGGGAGTGCAGTTATCATCGATAGTTGCTGGCAGCGACTTCGATTTGGGCACAGTTCGTCACGTAGCAGCTCCTGATCATGAAAGATCCACGTCTGGATTCGGGTCGGGTCGCGTTGGCACTGGTGTGTGTCCATTCCGCGTGCTCAATCGTTGCAACATGCGCTGGAGAATGGGTATAAAAGCGTCCCAACTGCTCTCCATGCTCTCCATTCCCTCTCTTCGCCTTCGCCTTTCCTTTTACCTTTCTCTTCACTTCTTCTTTGTCTTTTTTCATCTCTCAGGATGCTCGGGTTCACTCGACTCCTCCTCTTCGCCGTTCTCTCCCTCACGGTTGTGACGAATGCTGTCCCGCTCGACGTTGTGGAGCAGGGATCCTCCGATTCCACCGCTGTGCGTCGTCTGCCACAGTAATATCTGCTCACATCTGACCGTCTCCTTCTGCCCAGCTCGCGCCGAACTCTACGGAGACGCTGCTCTCTCGCAAGGTCGCAGCAAGACCCAAGCCTGCCCCAAGGAAGCCTGTCAAGCCCCCTCCGCCAGTCAAGACTCCCATCCGTCGTCCGACTCCTACGAAACGTCCGACTCCGGTCAAGACGCCTATCAAGAGACCTGTCCCCGCGAAGCCGCCAGTCAAGAGACCTGTCCCCGCGAAGCCGCCCGTCAAGAGGCCTGTGCCCGCGAAGCCGCCCGTCAAAAGACCTACCCCCGCAAAGCCGCCTGTCCGACGTCCGACGCCCACGCCCACTCGGAAGCCGACGCGCCCTCCGGTCAAGAGGCCTACCCCTGTCCCGCCGCCTCGCAAGCCTACTCCTCCGCCTCGCAAGCCCACCGTGCCGCCGAAGACGCCCACGAAGCCGACGAATGGTACCAAGCCGCTCTCTGTGCGTATCTCTGCTTGGGTCATATGCTATGTGACACGGTACTGAACATATCGCAGTGCCCAGTTACTCCGGGCAGGGGAAAGCCGGGCACACCTGCGAAGCCCCCGGTCAAGACGAAGCCGCGCAGCATCTTCGAGTACCTCGCACCCCGTGGCCTCCTGAGTCTCTTCAGCTCTCCCATCGTCGACGAGGAGCAAGATCATGAGTTCGTCGAACGCAACGCTGGTGCGTTCAACTCTCAATTCTTCCCCGCACATCCGAGTTGCTGAACCTGGCCATGCGCGGACAGTTCCTGAATTCATCGGGTTCCATGGCACGAATTCCGCAACGGCCGCCTTCTGGATGTCTTCAGGCCACATCGCAAGTCAAGGTGGAGGCGGGACGTCCGGCGCCGACGCTGAGCTGGGCAACGGTCTCTACGTGACCGATAGTTGGGAGAGGTACGCTGCCAAGATCTCTCCTATCCTACCTCCCCGCTTATTCAACTCTTTTTTTTTCATTTCAGGGCTGGGATGTACGGACGCGGCAACGCGGCGAACATGAACGTCGGCAAACCAGCCAACAAGAAAGTGAGGGGTATGGTGTGCGGTATCTTTGCTCGTAACCGCGATCGGTGGCGCGAACCTGGCTGTTCTCCCAAGGTTCGTCACGGCCTTTACCATCTTATCTCGTCTGACATACCGTAACTGTAACTGTAGGTGTGGATCCCCGACCAAGTGGTGACATCCCCCCGCCCATCAAAGTCGACGCGCGACGCGATCATCAGTCATGTCATCGGGTCGTCCTTCCCGGGCATGGCTGCCCAATACGTCGTCCGCTTCGCCGCATTTGACGGTTAGTACAACTCCGAGTCACTGCTTTAGTACGCTCTCTGACTCCTAATCACCCCAGTTCGCGACCACAACCAAAATCAAATGGTCCTCCCCGACGCAATCGTCAACATGCCAGAACTATTCTTCGCGCAATGCGTCGACGCAGAGTTGCTCCCTGACGGCACTGAGAGGCCGCCGCCGAGCATCTGGCCCGAGGCGCACGGTCTCAATTATCGCAGAATGCGGCCTGCGACGCAGTGGGACATTCGCGGCTGATGCGCTCAGCATTGAAGATCTAGACGCGCGGGAGGGTGTGGCGGGGGATGTTATTTGTTTATTTTATCTATCATTATACAGTTTATACCGGTCTTTTCCTACACTATCGCTAAGAAGGTACACTCGGAGGTGTTGTAGCGTCCAACAAAGCGAACTGTACACGTGCGTGTGCCTCCGCACGCTATCTGCGAACCGTCCGGCGAGAACGCCAAAGTCACAATGCTGTCGTCCCCGTCCAGCGGTACTGCAAATACGGCGCCCGTTGCAACATGCCATACGCGAACCATATTATCATCTGACCCGCATGCAACGAGGTCTATGCCAGGAGATAGAGCAATAGCAGTTATGCTTGGGATGGCGAGCTGCATGGTCGAAGCAAGCAGAGTGCTGTTTTCGACGTCAAATATGCGAAGATACCCGTCGCGCCCTGCAGTGGCTATGCGACGGCCATTGAGGGAGAAAGCGGCGCACGTGACAAAGCTGCCTTCTCTCACAACAGCCGTATCACATTGCCCGTCCATCCATCGCTGTATGCAGAGTCCTCCTTTTCCGCGCTGCGGGGACGACGCGACAGCGATATTCGTGCCGTCTGCGCCCGGTAGAAATGTGATCGCCACAACAGATTCCGGCACGGGGAATGGACCAGCGACTGGCACAGACGGTGACTCAAGCAGCATCCAGATGCTGAGACCCCAAGCGTCGACCGTCGCGATGTACCTTTCGCACAGAGAGAATGCGGTCCAGAGAACAGGAGAGGACGCAGGTGCTCGGTCGATCGGCACCGTGGCAACGAAACTGGCTCCCAACTTCGCATCGTATTCGAAAGTCGAGACGTCCGTGTCTGTCTCTACTGCGATGTACCGACCAGTGACTGAGACGGCGAGAGATCGGGGACCAACAATCGAATCGTCCGTTAAAGAAATGTCGACATCGTTCGATATCATGTCCCGAATGCAGACCCCGTTCAAGCCGGAGATGAAGTGGGCAGTGCGAGGAATATAGTGAAGTGACCGACTACCTGCAAGTCGCAGCGGGACATCCCAAAGATATGGTTCTGCTGCATATTGGAATGAGCACTAGCGGAGTATGTAGAAGACGGATTTTCTTACTACCACTGTCAGGACCAGCCTGTACTTGGCAGGTATCTCGAATGCTTAGGTAACCCGCGCACGCAAGCTCTACCGCGAGTGCTTGAGGCATCGGGCTGGACACTGGCGACTGGACATCCTCTGGCCAGTCCCTTCGATAGGACGCAATCATTAGAGTTGGAATGACGGCCATCATAACGGCGTCGGTGTGATATTGGCTGCATGCGAGCGATCGGGCTATGCAGAGCTGGAAAATATTCCGGAGCTCTGCCTGGTAGTACGCCCGAACATGTAGGAACTGTTCCTTCTGCACTACTCGCGCCATGAGAATGCGATGGTATATTCCTGTTGAAGATCCTACCTCGCTTCATGAGCGCCTTGAGCGCTTCCACCTCCAGCAATTGACGGGAGCGAGGTACAGGGGTGCGAGATTTGATCATCTGGAAGAGGGACTTGACGGCAGAGATGATGAAAGGGTTGAATTCGTCTCCTACCTTTTATCATACCGTGAGCTAGATGTGTGCGGCTAGTTCAAAACCACGTACTTCATATTCGCAGACGGCCAGAGGCAGTAACTGGAAGCACTCCAATCCGGTCGATATTGGCATTCGAGCGAGGGGGGCGATGACGCAAAAGTCGCACACGATCGACCAGACTGTTTCCGGGAGTCCCACCGGGCGATCTGGAATCTCGTGACGAGCTAAAGCCAAAGTCACCGCAGCGTCGTTTCGCTTTGTCGCATATGGCCAGACCCCGCTCCACACCTACGGGAGGGATCATGGTGTGAGATGTGATCTCTAGCGAATACAGTCTACGCACTGACCTCAAGGATGAGGCATCCGAATGCCCAGAGATCACTTTGGAAGGTGTGCCGCGCATCATCGTCGTCGAAAAGTTCTGGCGCCATCCACCGACACGTCCCTTTCATTGATGAACGTTGAGTAGAGATATAGTGTTCCTCCAGCATAATAGAGACGCCAAAGTCACAGACGCGTGCTGTGCCGTCATCTGCGACAAGAACGTTGCCCTACACAGTTCGGTCAGTATTCAGAAGACTGAAGGATGTCCGCTGACGCCTTTGATATCGCCGTGTACTACTCGATTACTGTGCACTACAGGATGATGGTCCGTCAGCTGGGATGGAGATGGAGGTGAGTTGCGCACAGTACTTCAATCCACACAACGCATCGGACAACTGTCGCGGATTAGTGCTGCTCACAGGGGCGGTGTTCATAGAACGAACCAGGCGAACTTTGATTGCCTGGATATGCGGATCGAACTCTCGCAGTCTGAGGTAGTGGTTGGCGTCTCCATTCGGACACCAAGGCGATATCATGGCTGGCAGCTCGCTCATGCTCGTGTGGAGTCCCAACAGCGGTTGAATGTTCGGATGATCGAGCCGCTCCCAGACCGCTATTTCACGACGCAACCGCTAAGTCATGATGGAATTTAGTTAGTAATGACTCGTGGGGGAGTGTGTCCTTACCCGCAATACTCGCGCGTTCGCAGGCCCTGCGATGCGGATAACTTTGATAGCTACCTACAAGTTCGGCCTCATTCAGCGTCACTGCACAGGGGAAGCGCAAACCGGACCAACTTTGGCTGTGACATCTCCCTGGGACAAGTCACCGACGTAGATGTCCGCGAGACCACCATAATTAGAGGGCCGTTCCGCCACATTGCGAATACTTTTGGTGATGTCGAGTCGCGAGACGCATCCTTTGATTTCTTCGTCTGAAGGACAATCCGTGTATGCGGAAGGGACACCGGGCTTCGTATCCGTCCAGGGATAGACACTGCGTACATTCGAGGTTCTCAAGGGCAGCCGTGGTTGCGGTTCCGATTGGGGACGTTGCTGTGCCCTGTCCCTGATCTGACAGAATAACTGTGAAAGGCGCGCCGAGGTACTTTGTCGCGAGGACGAGGGTGCGAAGGAATGCCGCTTCATGGATGGAAGGAAGGAAGGAAGGAAGGAAGGAAGCAGAGGGGAAATCGTTGTTAGTTGTAAGCGGTGCCGCAGCTGCACTGGATGTTCCGGCCGTCCCTGGGCTGTGACCGGGGCGAGCGTATTGGTATCGTCCCAGGCGCCCTTTGTCCGCTGAGCAATATGTGAGACGACCGAAGTTCTGATGACGACGACGGTAGTCAACCTGCCGCGGGAGATCAACAATGTAGCTTGACAATCAGACATAGGCAGGGTGCAGCACAGGTCCAGAAGTGTTTGGGCGGTCGACGTCCGGCCATCGCCCCAGCTCGCTGCCGAATGTCCATTCCAGAGCCATCCGACAATCAACGCCCATTGCGGCCGAGTTAGGTTACCAGATAGCTGCATTATGCTCCCATGGCATGCATAAAGAGGGTGTACGAATCATTCTTCCTAGACCGTGAAGATTTAGAGACGGTGTCGCGCGTAAGACGAGGCGCTAAACCTCTCTCGAGCAGTGGGTACGCAGTCGGGATGGCCTAAAAACTACGCCGCTTCGGCCCCACCGCGACGACGAGCGTGCTAGCGAAAAGATATTGAAGCTTGAAGTCGGAGTAATTGTTTGCCGGCGCTCGACAAATCGTTACGGACGGGCCAGGCGTGTGCATATTGCAAGAGATTTTTGTCGGCAAAGCAGCTCGAATACGCGACGCGACGCGTGACCGAGTCAGGCATACGGAGACCGGTGACAGCGTGAGGTGGGGAGAAGGACTCGGAAAACGCGATCGGCTTGTTCCGCATTTTCGCTGTGCCAATGTCCTTCGCGTTCACACGTCTACGTCGCGCGGGTATGTAATATCAAGGTAGGTCTTGTTAAGCTATCCACTTATATCTATGCACTATGGCTGTAAATCTACGCTCAACTGCTATCAGACCTTCTCAGCATCGCGACCGGCTTGCGAGCGCTCAATCCGCGCGAGCACAACCCGCTCACAGCGCCTCCTTCAGGCCTGAACTTCCCCAGTGCTACTATCTGGTGCTTGACTCAGCTTAAAGTGGAGTTCGGCCAGAGCTGGACGGAGCGGCACCGGATGGTACGCGAGCGTGAAGCCGACGTGACGAAGCTTGAGATGGCTTGACCGGTACCGTTCTTATCCCGGTGCTATATTGCAGAGTACATACCTCTCGCTCGGGTATTGCGTACTCTGTCAGCTGCGGTTAACCACGATATTCGCCAGCTTGCGACCACCGGGTTGTGCTCATCTCGCGCCTGGTATTGATATTGCCAAGATATTACCACTCAAACGCTATTCGGTCTGACTGTCTAATCTGGAATCGCGCTCGCGTTCTGTGCTGCTCGATCTGGCGACGTTCAGTTACGTACTACAGCTTGCGCATATCCAGACACTCGACGATTTCTCGCCTGCAAACATCACGACATGCTCTCTGCACGCTTCTTGAGCGCCTTTGCCATCTCCTCCTGTATGAGCGTCATCTTCCCCCCAAACCACCACCCCGCGGCACGACCAACTACTCCTCCTATGACGTCCCGCATCTCGAACAACGTAGTCCGCTCGTCTATAGGGGACACAGCGAACGAGCGCTCGGCGCGGAAGATCGGCCCTGTGCTGTGCGACCTGTACGCCCAGCGGCGGTTGGCGGCGTCGACAGAGATGATCAGCTCTACGGCGTCTTGCGGCTTTACGGAGGGATCGAGGGTAGGTGAGAGCTGCATCCCGACGAGAATGGAGGACCCCTGGACGAGAACTTGCTGCGACGTCGGGAGTGGCTTCTTCTGAGCGTCGATCAGCTTGAGGTGTCGTCTACGGACATGGAGTCAGTAAGTATAATCCCCAACATGAGATCGGCGAACATGCTAGGATTCCTTCGTGGACGCGTAAGTTTCTGCCACTGTAAGGCCGGAGGACACGGTGTACGCACCATTCATTATACCTCTGAACATCGGTGAGCACGTTCCACACTTTCTCCACCGGTGCGGCGATAACAATCGAGAACTCGCTTCTGACACTGCCAGATATGGTGGGAGCGAGTAGATGCGTCATGGTTGTGCTGTTGAAGCTGCCGCCGATATTGCGATTAGCGAAGAGCAGAGCACAAAAGAGGACGACGAAAGCAGCGACAACGTGGCGGAACATACAGTCCCTTCTTGTCGTGCGATGCCTCATATAAGTTATAGGTGCCTAGATACGCGCGGCGATCCAGCCGAGGCTTGCGCTGACAAGCGCAGTATTCACGTAATCATGCTGACCGCGCCCGAACGTTGTCGGTCGGACGAACGGCGGCGCTGCAAGTTCTGTCGGCATGAAAAGACTCTTCGCGATCGTCTTTCGAAGCAGAATGGGGAAGATAACAACAGTGATCTCTTGGATCGTAAGTCCTTCTGTGCTTGGACGAAGCCAAAATCTCAGAAATGCAACGGTCGTGCACTGATAGAGAATTCTTCTACCCAGTGTATAAGGCTGCTCTCGTCACTTGTGAGTCTTTTCACATTATTTCGAAACGGAAGCGTAACATACAAAGTTCGATTTTGATTTTATACGGCCGATACATCCGGGCGGAGATGACGCGTCTTTGATCTCGCTCAACCAGCTCCTAAACCGCAGCAGCGCATCATCAAGCGCGTCACGTGATATATCACCGCATTGGATCTTGAAACGATGGCCCTATATGTCCCTTACGAGGCGCGGAACCGAATTCTACAAAGGACAACGTGCCTGCAGTCTATTCAGCGATGACGGCAACTTGAAGCTCGACTATGGTCCGCGGCACTTCCAAATACTGACCTATGCTCGAATATGTCGTTACTGACGTATACGTATGACGTGCAGGTGATACCTAAGGTTGTCCTCGGCTCTGACCAGCGGGTTCACCGTCTGGATCTCTGGTCAATTCCCTTCCAGACTCGACGGCTCGATTTTTGACTTCATAGCCTGCGCATGCTCGTCTGGTGGCTCTGTGCGCCTTCACGGAGCTGTACAATGCCTTGCAGGTTCACAACTGGGCGGGCGCTACGATATCCCACGAACTTAGTTGCCTTCCACACGAGCTCCTGGTACCTGGGCTCGTCGTATATTCTAGGAGTTCGCGTCGTCTCTGCTAAATTGGTGCTCTGATACTCCCAAATCTCGCGCTGTTGTACACCTGGGACATATGACTCTCTCATTCCCTTGCTTTCGCCCTCACCGTCTCATCTCTATCCCTGGACGTCTGCTGAACATGCGCGTATTCGCGTTCTGTTCGTCTCAGCCCATTATCTCGTGCAGCATCGCGAACGTCTCTATCTCCTATTCGGCAACATCGGAAGCTCAACGGCCTGTGACTTGACTTAGCATCGGCGCTGGCTCATTCTGTCGCAGTCTCGGACCTGATATCATACGTGCGAATGCTACATTTTCCGCCGCGTACACTCCGTCCGATGACGCACAACATACACATTGCCGCGCATGTGCATGCATCTGGCGACCCTGAAACGAGGTGGACTGGGTGTGGTCTAGGTTCGGAGGCTCGGCGCTTGGGCTCGGCGCAGTCTCTAAATGGTTCGGAAGCTCCGAGTCCAAAGTCGCGCCACTGAGGTCACCGGATAGCACCGAGAGCGGCCACGCTCCTTGCCTCCTACCGTCACCTAGACATCCGCTATGCCGCGCGTCCCTACCCTTTCGCCGGCTACGGGGGCTTCAGTGCCTCACCACTACGTACACACCACCACGGGTCAGTTCGTCGACACGTCTGGGCGCACCTTGATATTTCGCGGCGTGAATCTTTCTGGCTCGTCTAAAGCACCGCTCGGCGAACAGTCTCAAAAGCTCGAGGACTTCTGGGAAAACGCAGAGGCTGGCGGCAACTCGTTCAGCGGTCGCCCGCTCAACGTCGACGACGGTTCAGCAGACGTTCACCTCGCCAGGCTTCGCGGCTGGGGCTTCAACATGTTGCGCTTCCCCGTAACTTGGGAGGCATTAGAGCACGCTGGACCGTACGTAAAAACAACGTGTGCCTGGAGCTGGGACTAATGTTGTTGCAGCGGACAGTACGACTTCGAATTCATGGACTACGTTATTCGCGTTTTGCAAAAGTGCAAGGACTACGGCTTCAGAATATTCATGGACCCACATCAGGACGTCGTACGTACCCCGCAGTTCCATGCCCCAACGCCGCCTGACCTCTTTCCAGTGGTCACGATTCACCGGCGGGTCTGGCGCACCGCTCTGGACGATTTACGCGTGCGGTATGAACCCGCGAAACTTTACCGCAGGCCGCACCCACATGCTTCACTGCGAGTGGCCATCGCCTGACGCGTCCGAGCCGTCTGCGTACCCCGCGATGATGTGGTCGACCAACTACGGCCGTCTTGGAAGCCAGACGTTGTACACCATGTTCTTCGGCGGCCGCGACTTTGCGCCCAAGTGCATCATCGACGGCGTCAATATCCAGGACTATCTCCAGGACCACTTTATAACCGCGTTCGGCCTGCTCGCGGACCGTATACGCGAGCGGGCGCCAGAGCTGTACGACGCGTGCATCGTCGGCTGGGACAGTCTGAACGAGCCGGCCGAGGGCCTCATCGGCTACCCGGACGTACGAGAGCCCAGCAACGAGCAGAGCGCGCAGCTCAAGAAGGGCCCGTTCGCGTACCCCGCGCAGTCGTTCAAACTCGGCATGGGCCAACCGCAGACCGTCGAGAACTGGGACTTTGGCGGCTTCGGGCCCTCGAAGAAGGGCACCGTTACCATCGACCCGCAAGGCGTGCGTGCGTGGCTCGATCCGCAGGACGATGTCAAGTACACTGCGCGCTGGGGCTGGAAGCGCGATCCAGGCTGGACGCTCGGGACGTGTGTGTGGGCGCTGCACGGCGTGTGGGATATCGCGAGCGGCGAGGTCTTGGTCCCCAACTACTTCGCGCGCGAGACGCCGTTCACTGCGGACTACTGGCGCCCGCACTGGAAGAAGTGGATCGAACGTATACGGCCTGCGCACCCGGAGAGCATCCATTTCGTGCAGCCGCCAGTCTTCGCGCTGCCCCCGCCGCTCGACGAGGCAGATACGCGCGGGCGCGTGTGCTATGCGCCGCACTACTACGACGGTCTGACGCTCGTCTCGCGCCATTGGAACTGGTACAACGCCGACGCGCTGGGCGTTCTACGTGGCAAGTACAGCGCGCCGTGGCAGGCCGTCAAGATAGGCGAGGGCGCGATTCGCAAGAGCATCCAGGAGCAGCTCACCGTCCTCAAGGACGACTGTCCGACCATCCTCGGTGACTACCCGTCGCTCATCGGCGAGATTGGCATTCCGTTTGACATGGACGACCGTTGGAGCTATGGATACACCGACAACGGCAAGGGGCTCGGCAACTACAAGAACCAGCAAAAGGCGCTCGACGCGAGTCTGAATGCTTGCGACGGTTCGAACGCGTTGAATTATACGCTGTGGACGTACTGCCCTGACAACTCGCACGAGTGGGGCGACGGATGGAATCTTGAGGATCTCAGCATCTGGTCTGTCGACGACTTGCGCAGTCATCGCAAACCCGGCAGCGACGCCTTCGCATCCCATGCGGCTGTGGTGCGCAACCATGAAGCACCAGGTACCCCACCGCCAGAACCCGTAACCCTCCCTGGATCGAGTGCGCTGAACCTCGCTGCGGTCCTGCCGTCTCCGAGCAGCAGCAACGACAAGACGTTAGGAGACATTACGTCCATTGGCGGGTGGGACAACGCTTGGGACTTCCTGACGGACGGCGCGAGAGCTGCAGCGGCATTCGTGCGTCCGTACCCAATGGCCATCGTCGGTGTCCCGGTACACTGGGAGCTCAACGCCGGCAAAGCATCCTTCACCTTCACAGTGCGCGTCTCCGCGGAGGACGCTGCGCCGGAAGACGACGAGTGCAATCCGCCAACCGAGATCTACGTCCCGCTTGTGCACTTCGCATCTGACAAGACGCTTATGGGCATCTGGGCGGACGACGACGGCGAGCAGAACGAGGACAAGAACAGCAGTCGTACGGCAACTCCTGCAGTTGGCCAATCCGCTACTGCGTCGCAGGTAGATCTGAGCTCTATGCCGCCGTCCAACTCGGGTTCGAAGGACGACTTATCGCTTCACAAGCTGCACCACTTCCAAGCGCGTATGCCAGGGACGACCAACGACAACTCTGAGGTGACCCTCCTTGCGTCGCATGCGGATCCGCATCTTGCTGTGGACGTGCGCGTGTCTGACGGACGGTGGGAGATGACTGGTCAGACGTTGCGCTGGTGGTACCGCGTGCCGTCGCGCGAAGAGGGGTCCGTGGAGTACAAGATCGAGGTGAAGCGCCAGGGTGGACCTATCAAGCTCAATGAGCTCGGACGGCCTGTTCGCCGTGCGTCTGGGCAGTCTCGAAGCTGGAGTGCGGTGTGCTCGGACCTTCTTGACTGTTTTTCGTAGGCTCGACTCGGGCGCTGGCGTATTCCCGTATACCCCGCTTTGCATGTTCCGTCATCGTCACGTTGCATTTCCTCTCCTCACGAACATTCACGTCACCTTGCATGTGTTTGGATTCATCTATTCGGCTTTGTATACTATCACCTTACGCACACTGTTTCCACGTCGGCATTGTGCTGGCGAACATGAAAGTCACAGACACTACGCGAGGCTGATAGCAGCTTCAGTTCTCATCAACACACTGGGAATATTCTCCGCATCCGTCATTGTCGGCTATAGTATTGTCAAGTGTTGGATTTATAGCTTCCGATCGCGCGCATGTATACCTCGTGTTCACTGAGATTCAATTTGATTATGTTCTTATGCCCCGTACCGTTTCGATTTTCTACATCAAGACAGCGGGAGTATATACAGTATCGCTCGAGGGAAATTTGACCAAGTGGGAAACACCGACGGACTCGGATTTGCGCAGGATTGCCGTTCACTACCTGACGTCTGTCATGGTGAGCGCTCGCTGGCGATGCTGTGCGGCCCCACGCTGCTTCTTGTCCACAAACCACGACCATGCGCGCGCAAGAAATAGCTGCAGCGCTCGTCGTGAGCTGCGTATCGCTCGTGTTCGCGGCGAATACGACTGTATGTGCCTCTAAGCGGCTTTTAAGTCCAACCTACTCAACTCTAGGTGCTATAGATCATGGTCACGGATGATCCAGCCTCCTGGCAGCGGCAGGAGCTCGCTGGCGTCGTTGGGGATACGTTCAATATCATTCTTCCCGCAGGGTACGCCCGTGACTCTTTGTCTTATTTTCGAATGCTTATCGGGACTGTTTTGCGCGCAGAAACGGCCATTCTTTGATGCAAGTCTCTTTCGACGCCCCTTGTACGGCGCTGAAGGGTGGTTTCAATACCGGAGTATCGCACGACAAGCCCACCGAATTCATTCTTCAGCTTAAAACGACCGATCGTGGGTCTCTACCATCCTCCAGCTGGTCGTGTGCTTACTCGTTCGCAGCGATATACATCGCGTGTGGTCAGCCTGGTCACTGTCATAATGCTGAAGGCAGCACCATCAACGCCCCAGTGACTACCGGAACACAGTCTCTCGTCGACTTCACACTTGCTGCCCGTAAAACTCCTGAAGACGTACGTACTCTGTCGCAGCGACTGGTTACGCTCCGTTACTAACATCCTTGTCAGAACTCGGCGCTCACTCAACTTAACCAGTCCGCAGTGGGCTCTGGCGTCAGCGCATCTGTTGTTTCTATCGGAGAATACGTGGCTCCCTCTGCGACGAGCACGAGCACGCCGACTCCCAAGCCTCAGCCTGCAACGAAGGGATGGGACACCTGGATGGTCGGTGTTGCAGTCGCCGTTGCCGTTGTCCTTCTCGCGATCGGTGTTGGCGTCCTCCTCTTCACCCGTCGTCGTTCGGCGGCGCGAGAAGACGAGCTCGCCATGCAAGAGGTCGTTAACGGCAAGAAGCCTGTCACTTGATACGCGCCACAACTACACCTCCGATCTGCTATCTCTACTGCTTTCTGGCTCATGTCTTCACACCCTCTCGCTGTAATGGACGGATGCTGTTGTGCTTCGTACAGGAATACTTCAGTCGCTGGCAGCCTCGGAATCTCGACAAAATGAACGTGTATTCGACAGAACTACCCGATGAATGATACGATACCCCCGCTTGTCAAGCCTTACACCGGCAACAGATCCGCGACGAGAAGGGCTAGAATCTCCACGACGTCCTCCAGCCTGCCCGCGTGCGTCAGACTGGAATCCCTCAGAAGGAGTGATGAACAGTCTACTCACAGTGCGCCTACAAGGCTCACGACGCCAGCGAGGACAGAGGGAGCTCCTGTCAGCACCTGGCCCAGCGCATCCGCAAGTCCACCTGCTGCGAGGATTCCGATACTCGGATTCCCTGGAATCGCTGCAGACGCCTTCGCGAGGCTGGTTTGGATATTCTGCAAGAATGTTCCAGTTTACTATCCCGCTCCATTTACGAGATGATGATTATCGTACCCCAACGATGCTCTTCGTGAGTTCCATGGCCTCGGTACCCATCTCACTTGTCGTAGCGCCAGCCGGAATGGCCTTCAGCGATGCCGACGCAGTGTTCGCAGCGACTGTCAGCTCATTGATCAACCTTCGCGACGAGGAAAAGTCAGCAACCGTCGTAAACTGGGGGCGTGAAGTAGACGTACGGCTTGACGTTGTCCATGGTGGCCGTCCCACTAGCCGATAGAAAGTCTACAATGCGGCACGGTGAGTGTTACTATCAGTCGTACACCAATCTCTGATCGCTCACCGATCTGCGGCAGAATAACCTGCGTCGCATCCTGGAACGTCGTGAGGACGCTCATAACATCCGAGTCTTCGCGCTTCGAGACGGGAGACGCGAGGGCGAAGGAGGCGACGGCGAGGATGGCGGATGCGATGTATGCGAACCTCATACTGATAGTAGCGGTTGGAGGTGTAGACGTGGGGAAGCCTGAGCTTCAGCCAGCCACCCCGCGCTCCTTCTTATAGGATCTGTAGTAGCTTGGGGATCAAGAAGAGCTTCGAGTCCACGCTGTTGCGCTGATTTGACGCACCACCTACCAAATCCTCCACCGCTGATACACGCGGGTGTGGATTGAAGTGTACTTCGAGGGACGGATCGGCTACTCGGCAGGGCAGCCTCCGATGGCGAATGCGCACCCTGAGACGCAACAACAACAGGTCTGAGCCTCCTCTTCGTACTACACAACAGGAAGATATCTTGCTCATCTGTAAAAATCCTGGGCTCCGGAGAGGGGCCAGGAGCTCCCGCCGCTTCGGGTGCTTCGGAGCATTTGGAGCAAAGGAGCGTCAGGAGCAAGAAGCCGCATCCGGAGCGGCTGCGCTCGTGACGCTCCCGGGTCTTCTGTCTCTCCCATCGCTCCCGTTGTTGTACTTGGCCTGCACACGACAAGTTGAACGTCCAAAGCATCTAATATATAGAACGATATGCAGCCTTATCTACGAAATTATTGATCCAGAAGTCCGTCCAACGGTCGAGCAAATTATCTACCGTTAAATGAAGAGGGATAGCAGGTTTATGCCCGCTCAGCTTTGCCACAAAGTGGCAACTACGACGAAGGTCGATGGCCTCGATGACGGCCGCCTGCCGAACCTTGTTCTGGGTACCGTTCTTGAAGCTGCGACGCACGCTGTACATTCCCGTAACATCGTCAACAGAGCCGAGCTTTGAGAACCATTCGATATACGCGAGTTTTCCGGGCCGAGGGAGACGTAGTTTATCGAAGACGTTGATGTGCAGGTATTCGGGCAGCTCGAAGACAACACGAAGCTGTGCAACGCGGATCCCTGTTCGTGCAAGCGCGTCAGCGATTACGTCGGGCGCGCGCCAGCTGCAGCAGACATGGGCGCACCATCCATCCCTCCTTCACCAGCTACGCCGTCGCCGTTGATCTCGACCATGACCGGGTCGAAGCGTGCCGGCAGCGCCTTTGTGCGTTTGGCTTTGCGTACGCGAGCCGGCACAGCGTGTGCGACGTCGAGCGTGTCGGGTGCGTCCAGCGTCTGTATGTCGGGCGTGTTGAACTTGACGCGGTGCCAGACGTCGAACCCAAGGGTGCCAATGGCGGGAATCTCGTAGGATGGGACGGGGCCAGTGCGCTTCTTGTTCTTCCATTCCGCCTTCACGTAGGACTTGATGTACGTGACCAGGTGCTCTGCAAAGTGTTCAGCGCCATGATTCGTAGCTATCTGCTCGACGGATTGATGGCGGTCGTTTGCCGTGTCAGCGACGGCAACTGCTGGCCGTTCCTTCGCCTTTGGCGGGCGTTTGAGCGCGATGTAGGTCTTGCCTTGGCGGTCGGCGAGGTACGTTGCGAACCGGAACATCTTCTCGCGCCGCTCGAGCCAGCTGCACATGAATGGCAGGATGTCTTGCTCGCGGTGGTTTGACGCCTCGTACCCGCGCTTTGCTAGGTCGATGTGCAGACGCTCTGTCTGCTCCGTGTTATACCCGCCCGTTACGCCGAACAGGCGGATGGACGCCGTGTAATGGACGAGCGAGTGGAGCTTTGGCAAATCGAGTGCTGCAGAGAACATTAGACGGTCCACTGATAAGAACTCGGACGTACATTCCGTGGCCCCGGTATTCAGAAAGACGTCCTTGTGCTTATGAAACTCGTCCAGCGCCGTCTCCATCATCTTGAGTGTCTCGTCCGTATGGCACGCGTACTGCGCGATGTACGTGAAGTCGAGAAGAGAACGCGCCGCCCGAACGGCGTCCTTCTCGGGTAC